>PVIW01000855.1:175940-361021 GCA_004026585.1 Noctilio leporinus
CTAAAAATGGAACTGCCTTTTGATCCAGCAATTCCACTACTTGGACTATACCCAAAGAATCCTGAAACACCAATTCATAAGAACCTATGCACACCTATGTTCATAGCGGCACTATTTACAATAGCCAAGTGCTGGAAACAGCCTAAGTGCCCATCAGTGGATGATTGGATCAAAAAACTTTGGTACATTTACACAATGGGATTCTATGTCGCAGAAAGAAAGAAGGAACTTGTACCCTTTGCAACACCATGGATGGAACTGGAGAGTATTATGCTTAGTGAAATAAGCCAGTCAGTGAAGGACAAATATCATATGATCTCACCCGTTACGGGACAATAATGAGCAAAACTAACAACAAGCAAAACAGAACCAAGTATATGAATACAAGGAATAGGCCTTCAGTAGTCAAGGGGAATGGGGTTGGGGGCGGGGTGGCAGAGGCAAAGAAGGGGAGTAGCTTAGACAAGAACCTAGTATAAAGGAACCATGGACATGGACAACAGGTGGGATTGACTTTGGGGGGAATGGGTGGGTGGGGAGGGGGACAGAGGGGAGCAAAAAGGGGATGGATGTAATACAACAACAATAAAGTTAAAAAAAATTAAATTTACTTGACTGAAACCAGAATGTATAATACATGATGCACTGATAAGGAGGCTGAAGTAGGCTTCATCTGGAAGCTAGCAAGAAGTGGAAAAAAGTACCAGAAGAAAAGACTCAATGTTCTCCCTAAGAGAGATCAATCACTTCAAGTGTTACATTTGCATTATCTACTGCTGTGCTTGCTTGAATGCAAAAAATTTTGATTAATAGAAGTAACCATAACAAACCTACAGGAAGTAAATGAGGTAAATTCTATGTAGATCTTTGTTCAAGTACAACCTGATTTTAATAGCCTTTAATAGAAATGGCAGAAAAGCTCACTAATGGCAGTATTTCTGTACAAGGTATAAACAAGAATGCTGGGTAGCAGATTAAAAGTGGCCAGGAAGCCTCAACCTGAAGTGGAAATAATGTTTTAAAGCTAAAACACTAAACATAAAATGATCTTAAGGACAAGAGATCAGTCTTCTATGTTTTAGCAAAGTTCAATTATTTAATTGTGAACGTACTATGTTGCAAAGCCTAGGAAGTCATTCTTTTATACAATCTAGACTTTATGTTTAGAAAAGGTAAATGACAGGAAGGAAAGAATCTTATTTCTCTTTTAAACAAGTTTCAGTGTATGACTTGGGTGGCTGCAAACAGATGAAAGTCCCAAATCACTTCTACTCTGACACATATAATTCATCATAATTAATCCGAGAGGCTGAGGTTAACTGAAATTAGGTTTGGCATAATCAATTTACTTGGGAAGAAAATGATCCATATTAGATAGGTAAAACAGGTTTGAAGAAAGAATAAATTTAAAAGGCTTTTATTCTGTTCTCCAGAGGGTCTCATTCCTTAATCTTAAATTCTACATTGAAGACGTCGAGTTCCAGGGAAAAAACCTAATGCTTGGAATTACTGCTACTGGGTTAATTGCCATAATTTGAATTAGGAAAGCAAGAAGAGTTCTTTTAAGATGTAATTTGGAAAAAAGGCAAAAATTTGTTGTTCTGTGATATCAGCTAGAAATTTAGGTAATTTATTTGCTGTGACAAATTTGATCAGTGTTACTTACTTTCTCATATGGGCTTAATTATAAAATATTCCAGAAATATACATTTTTAAAATTAAACATTTAAAAATTATAACAAAAGTGAGATTTACAGAAGAAAACTTCCCAAATCAATTTTGATATATCTTAAGTTCCTCTCATATATATATAATAATATAAATATTTGTTTCATGAATTTCTTCCCATTAAATATTTCCACACTTGTAGAGACCGTAGAATCAAATCGAATTTTTTTGGTATATGTGCTTGCTAACCGAAGTGGAGGAGATCCTGGTTTTCTTATTTAACCTACTTTCTATATATATTACTACTCTGTCATATCTTCATGCTAGATGTTCAGGAAGAAATCAGAGGCCAGGATAAAACTAACTAAATTGATGAATACATTCCACAGAGGGGGATGAGAGTGTAAATCAGAAATTTCACATTAGATTTCCAAGTCAGAATCAACAGCTCCATAATCTACGTACGGAACAGACTATATAGTCGAGTAATTCAATAAAGTCAGAAAGTGAAAAGTTAAAAAGTGTATAAAACTATTAATAGTCAGGAGCTATAATTACCATCTGCCATTCCCAGCACTGTCCTCATCTGAGGTCAGATTTTGGTAGGCTTGAACATCAAGAGAAAATGAAAACTTCTAAAGACTTCCACTAGCATTTGAAACAAGTGTGCACTGAAGTTCTGACTTTATTTAAAAATTCTCATTTAGTTGATTTCCCAGCCCAGAAAGATTAGAAACGCTAACACAGAATAGTAGCAGTCTATATATGGGCAGCTTCTAAAAGTGAAAGTTTGACACAGAGGGAGGAGACAATATACTTCAAAACCGAACAACAGATCCAACTGTTACACATAATGGATATTCATAATAAAGACTCTAACTTGAAGTAAAATTAAATATGTGTTATCCTGTATTTAATGCAGCAATAAAATACTTAACAAATGTTTTCAACTAAAGTGTCAGAAAAATTAGCTTTGGTGCTAGAGAATAAACTTTAGTTACCTAGATATGATATCAATTCTCTGAAGACAGAGATCATGGTATTAACTATTTTTTACATATTGTCATACAAATAAACCAAGTATTTAAAATATCTTCTGGCAAGGCACTGTAAAGATTACCACTTAATAAAACAAGTATCAAAAGCATGTGCAATATCTCTGTGGCATTGTTCTATTGCTCTGTGGACCTGTTTCATAATCATTGTCTGATTTTATAAGATATAATAACAAAGACTGTGACTGGCCCCATGGTTATGGCCCAATATTTTCTGAATGCACAACAATTAAAATTTTGTTTCAAAATTCTGTAGTTTAATAATTTACTTACTTTTGTCACTTCCTCTGCCCAAATCTAGCCAGCATTAAAAATTAGAGAAATATATAGCATGAAAGTTGGAATTTAACATTTTCTACAAGTTACTAATAGAGAAATGTAAATATTTTAATTCAAATGGCATACTCCTTTTCCAGAATCACATTAGCAGATTAAATACAGTAGTAACTACATTAGTTTATCTTATTGTGAAAGTATGCCTTCGTATGTATAAATGCTATGAATCTTATACTAATTCTTGAAGTCAGTAAAAATAACAGTTTGGGGAATATTTAAATCCTCCTTAGTTCTAGTTTTCTCTTTGTAAAATGAGAAATTTAGACCAAATGATTTGTAAGTCCTCATTTAAGCCTAAAATTCTAGAACTTTAGAAAATTAAAATAAAGCAAGGCTTAAGGGATACCGACACAGCCACTAGGGCAGGGGATGGGAGCAATAAACTAGAGATAGAATGAATTAAAATAATCAGGGTTAAGTACACCTTACTTTAAGCCAATGATATCAGTAATAAATGCCTAATAAATGAAACAGTTACTAATTGTTTAAGATATTTTTACAAAAAACCCCTATGATTTATATACTAAATTACCAATGACTAGGAGAAATAGTCTTACACTTTTCAGTTACCTACAGACAGGACAATGGAAATAAATGAATGCATTCTCTTGCTATCTAAGGAAAGACCTCATTTAGCTATGGCTTCACAGATTTTCCACCCCCTGCTTTTAGTTCAATGCTAGTATTAGGCCTAAAAGCAGTCAGCTAACTGCCAATTTATTATTAACTGTACTGCAGTTTCCAATCACTTCTATGGAAGTAATGCATCTAGGAGTTCAATACCAAACATTCATAAATCTTTATTGGCTAACTAACATTTATGAGATTCTGACAATGTTTAGATTTTTTGCATTTCTATTTATTAAAAAAATCAAAAATTCCTAATACCTTTAAAATTTCTTCAAATCAAGCTCAATATATACAATGAATACTACATACAACTCTAATTCTCAATTCTTGCCCAAGGCACTCAGCATTCTGCAACTTCCTTAAGCGTAGTTAAGGAATGGGCCTTGCTACTACAGAAATACATAGATATAAACTGTTGGGGTTTGTCTTGGCCTGGAATTGCAAAAGAAATTAATTCTATGTTGAGTTTGGGTGAAAATTCTGGGAACATCGAAGATGCTAAGAAACAAAATATATTTGTATACTTTATATCTTTCTCAACATTCAATTTTGTTAATTTTCTTTGCCGAAAGTGCCAGCTAAATTAACATCTTTTATGTATAAAAGGCACAATAAATTTATGTGTAAATTCAGATTTGGCATAGGCGATATATTTGGCAATTAAGATCACATATTTTTTCTTTTCTTTTAGTTCCAATACTACTTCGGCTAATATTCCCTACATATTTTGTTATATTAATGAATGCATGGCTTTGAATATTTTAGACCTTTACATGCAAATAATAGCAAGAGAAGGCACTTTATTAAAGATGTAGAAAACACAGTAGGCCAACAAACCTTTAGCCATTTTACATGCAGGAAGTTGAGCATGTAAGAGAAATTTACCATAATGTTATCTCCTTCAAGGCGAGCTGAGTTTAGTTGCTTATAGGTAAGAGACAAAGAACACATTATACCAATGAACACAGTGAAACAAGTTATTTCAACACATTAAAGAACATACAAACAGGTATTAAGACAGCAGATTAAATGATTTTCTACTAAAACAAAAAAACTCCTACTATATTGTTCCATGGGATTTCATAGTGGTGCCTATTCAATGTTTCCAAAAGACTCAAAATTTCAAAGACCAAAACCATGGTTTTGCTAGCTTAATTTTAAATTAGAATCATTTAGGGAAAATGTATCACTATTTTTTTAAGGTTTTATTTATTCAATTTTCAACAGAGGGGAAGGGAGGGAGAAAGAAAGGGAGAGCAACATCAGTGTGTGGTTGCCTCTTGCTCACCCTCAACTGGGGAACTGGCCCACAACCTAGGCATATGCCCTAACTGAGAATCGAACCCTTTGGTTCATGAGCAGACACTCAATCCACTGAGCCATATCAGCCAGGACAAAATGCCTCACTTTAAAAACTGCCACCATTATCTGTAATTTTTATTAAATTTCATTGATGAAAGCTCTTCTGCCCACCCACAGCTTTCCTATTCAAAGATCATTTCTATTTTATGAATATATGATCCCTTCAACCATGTTGTCTTTTAATTAGCCTCAGCCAGGTCTTGTCACACTCTGAAAAAATATGAAAGGCTTGTCAATCCTTGTATTTTTAGTAAACTTCAAATTCTAATATGTGTACCTGAAAGTTAAGGTTACATGATGGTGCCGTAAATTCACTCATTTTATAGATTATAGATTTAGGGTACTGTGAAAATGCTTAAGTGAGCAGAGTGACATATTAGCTGTATTATGTTACCTGAAGACATATTTTCCATCACTGCATACCCAAAAGTAACAGAGGTCTAAACCTCTGTTTCCTTACCATTATCAAAACTCTGAAATAATTTTTAAAAAAGTTTATATAAGACGAAGGTTAGATTAATAAATGTCAGTGCCTCAAAATTTAAATGTAGGAGTTCTATTTGTCTTTGCTTCATTGATATAAGTTTATACTATTTTCGAAACTATTTTTGTTCATTGAGCAACATACAAATAGGTTTTCTCTTTTTCAATTGGTATATTTCAGGAATTCCTTCGATGTTGCTTTACCATCATTCTTCATTAGTAGTTATCAACCATTAGTTACTAATGCTATTAAAACACAGTAGTAAAGTAGCAATGTTAAACACAGGCATAAATATTCTACTGATAGGGCTAGTTCTTCAAAAATTTCATTCTATTATGAAATTGTAGACCAATGACAGCAGAGATTTTACATTATCTATCTACGAATACTCCTGAACAAGCACCCTGTACAAAATTAATATTCAGTAAAATATAAAATTTTTAAAAAGGTCACAAAAAACTAGGAAATATTTTTAAAAGTACTGATATGTACATATCCTAACTTGACTTGCAAAAGAATAACCAGTCACAAAACAATCCATGGAAATTTATAAATAAGTAAAATCAAAGAAAGTCTAAGGTTAGAGTAACTGCTTCATTCAGCTGTCAACTAGAAACCAAGAAATGTGTCAAAGGAAAACAAAAAACAAAAAAAATCCCCAAACTGTTAGTGGTTCCTATTTTTCTGTATTCTCTAAAAAAACCAAAAGAGAAATACAGAAAATATAATCAGAAAATAAAGGCTGCTTCAAGTCTTCATGCAATTAACAACCTAAAAGGACTTTTTCTTTTCAAAGTATTTCAGACTTGCTACTATAAAGTTTGAAGAAAAGTTAGTTATCTAGGGGGAAAGAACACAACTAAAATCAGGAAGTGTAAATTTCTGTCTAGACCAACATTTTAAATAGTTGGTTATAGTTCAGTTTTGTTTTATGCAATATATAAATTCTAGAAAAGCTGCATATAAATGAAATTGTTGAATAAAATCATCTGTATAATTTTACATTTTTAATTTAAGTGTAAATTCTCATAGAGACAATTTTGTCCTCAATAATACTCAGCACAGAAAAATTGACAAGATCTTCTTTGGATATATCAAAAGGCAACATCTCTCAAAATTTGTCTTCTATTATTTTTAATTCTTATATATTTTAATAGTAGTGGTTAAATAATTTAGAATAATCAAAGGACCTTGTATACTATTTAATCTACGAGCTTCCTGGCACACTTCTAGGTAAAAAATAGACTATCATTATCCTGTAATAGTGCTTGTTAAAGGAAGTTTCCTGTGGACACCTGACAAGAGTATTCTTATTCTGCAATCATCACTGGTGACATGCAGGTATTTTGAATAGATTTTGTTCTAGTTCAAACATTTATTTCCAAATGATCGTTATTTATCTTAACATCTTTCTTGATTAGAAAATCAGTATTAAAAAAAAACATTTATATTTTACTATATTAATTTATCATTAGCAATTAGAAATAAATATCCTGAGTATTTTTATAATCACAGGGTTCATTTTTAAAGTTCTGATTCTGCAAAAACTTGTTCAATGGAGTTAGACTATTCTTGATGATGATGTCAGGATAATTCTGGTAAGAAATAGACAGTGAATTTGAAATTACTGTCTTGTCAAAGATAACTCTTCTCCAAAAGGGGAACCATATACAACATATTTTGCTCACATATAAGGTACTGGGCTAATCTTTTAAGACATCACTGTCCAACACCAAAGCTATAAGTTAAAAATTTTATTCAAAACCAAGTCTCAACCTGTTCTTTCCCAAAACAAGACAGCAATGACAGACTTTTACCAGCATTGTGCTAATTTGCTCCTTAAGACTGGATTATTGATGGTGATAACAGTAACAAGTTGGGAACAGAAAGCAGTGGTAATGTCATATTCTTAACAAAACATACTTCTTAGCTCAAATTAACAATAAACTTACTAGCTTCTTCTAATAAATTCAGACTTGTTTATACTGCCCTATCTTAAAGGTATTCCAATTTATATCTGATTAATATCTTCAAACTTTGGAATAAAGACTTAAACAGTATAAATGTTAGATTAAAATAAGAAGCTTATGAGGGGGTGCTAGGCGGAGGGGAGCAAAGGGTAAAGAAATTGGGACAACTCTAATCAATAAAATAATTTAAAAAACAAGCTTATAAATAAAACCTTCAAAGAAAGTTTTATACATATATGATCACTGAATCACTCACTATATTTAATATATACTCAATTTTATTAGGTTGTTTTTATGAAAAATGTACCAGAACTTATTTATCCAAATAGGTTTCCTCCATTTCAAAACAGCCACCTGGGAGTTACCAGTGTCATCGTTTGAACATTTTTGGAACTATTCTTGTTATCAATTCCTTTAGTTTGTTGTGGAAAAGGAAGTCACATCTACTTTTTAAGCCACACATAGGCATTCTCAAACTTGATTCATTCTCATATTAATATTTGTTTTTCTACTTTAAATATAATCTTATAAAAAACTATTTGCCATCAACGGGAACTCAGGATATTTAACATGACACATCTTGAAGAGTTCATAATATTATTTTTTAAAGCAACAGGATATCATTGAATTAAAAATACTGCCTTTTGATGACTACTTTGGACTAATTCAGATGTACTGAGTTCTAATAAGTATGTTTAAAAACACTGGATTAATGTCATAATCTAGTCTTAATGACAGATTGTAGCTTGCATGGTAAGGTATTTTTCAAGTCTGAACGTTATTAACTTAAAATGTTTTTATTCTTGAAAATAAAAAAACACTACTTACCGAAGCTCTAGTTTCTGCAGCTTTTGCTTTTTTTAGTCTGGTTTTTGCAGCATCCAAATCTAGTCTCTTATTTTGTAATAGTTTCCTTTCTTTCTGTAAGTTTAGGAAAGAAAAATATAGGTTAATCGTGTTAAAATCCAGTAAAAGCATACTCATTTAAAGTATTATTTTCCATTAAATATGTGAATCATCTGATAAACTGAGATCTCTAATTACAAAATTTGCCTAAATTGACCATTTTAGGTATCCGATTCCCTTTTCTTACCATTTTCAATTTTAAAACAATTGAGACACTTTAGATATCTGGGGAAGTGACAGGTGATAATAGAAACAAAGGAATATTAATTTTAATATTGTGAAATTCTGCTCCCCCAGGAACATTTGGCAATATCTTATTGGTCATCACAACTGGCAGAGATATATTACTACCATCCACCGGGTAGAAGCCAGAGATGCTGCTGAATATCCCACAATGCAGTAGGCACCACAACAAATATTTATCCCAAAATATCAGTAGTGGTTCGGCTGAAAAACTTTTACAGTCTATCTAGAAAGTACCTATGATGAAGGAAGTATGGGCCAAAGGTAAAGCTACTTGATATCCTATATGATTAAATATGCCATAGCATTGAAAGCAACTCTATTACTTCTAAATGGAATTTTAAATTTATAGATACATAATGAATAAACATTTGTATGGTGTTTTAGAATTCCTCATGGGAATTTCAAGCTTCTATAAAATAGGTAAGATAATAAGAATGCATTGTTTGTTTTAGTAATTCTTAGATCTCATATATTAAATTTCATCCTATTGGCAATCTAGTATCTTTTAAGTCATATTCCAACTCAGTGATTTTTCCTTTGTTTCAGGCCAAATACTTTTACCCAGAGACAAATTCATTGTAAACTTATTTTCTGTGATATTTTATAAGAAGAAATTTGCAAAGTTTGGCTTAGTGTTTAAAATAGAGTAGTCATGCAATAATCTTAGAAAAAAATAACCACCTAAATCTCCATTCTCTATCACTTAAAAACAAATTGAAAAATAATAGACAGGAAGTCTAATAGCCAGAAATATAGCTTCTAATAATTAGGTTTCTGGTTCCCAATTTAAATAGTTACATGGCTATATGACCGTGGTATTTCGTTCCATATATTTATAATCATTCCAGGAACTTCTCTCTATATTTTAGTGCTGGCAATGAATAAGAATGTATGTAAGAGTACCTTAATAACATTAGAGGAACACTAAAAGGGAGTCCATATCATCAATAGTCCTTTATTTTGGTTAGTTTTGGATTCTATTTAATATACACCTAGATTATTTAAATTTTCTACTGTGACATCCACATAGTTATGAAGATGGCAAATTATTAATTAAAAACTGAGTATATATCAAAATTTTTTATGAAAATGGGATCACTTTTCAACTCACAGCAATTGTTTTGTAATCTCCTTCTATGAAGTTTCTTAAAGGAGTGAGAAAATTTAAAGCTGATGTTTGAATCAGCTCTCTGTCTGCAGTTCCAATTCGTTTTTGTGTTTCTCCACACTTAATAAGAGCATTACCTGTAAAGGAAAAAAGTTGTTTTTACCATTGTCTGGTAATATCAGAAAACAGAATCATGTTAAGAATAGATCAGCAATTTGATCTGCTTTATCATTATCACTAGTTTACTTAAATAAAAATCAAATAGAATTAACTAGTTAGGGCAGCTTCATTCTAAAAATGGATTTATTATAAATATCTACCTAAAAATGACAAATATAAATTCCTATTCTAGTTAACTGTAGTTAACTAATTCTACCAGTGGGACAAAAGAGGATGGACACACTACAAAGTATGTACGGTCACAGATCAAACACTGTACATACATGTTTATTTTACTATTAGTTTTTAAATTTTTGAAAAGATTTTATTTATTATTTCCAGAGAGAGGGGAAGGAAGAGAGTCAGAGAGGGAAAGAAACATCAACATATGGTTGCCTTTCACCTGCCTCCAGCTACGTGGACCTGGCTGGAGACGTGGCTTACAACCTTGTTATGTGCCCTGGCTGGGGAATCAAACCAGTGACCTTTGGGTTTGCAGGGCGGTGCCTTATCCACTGAGTCACCAGCCAGGGCTTAGTTTACAAAAGTATAATGCATAAAATCTTGTAATAAGTAGATCAAGTCAAAATTTGACTTCTGTTGCAATATTTATGCACTAATCTCAAGTATCTGAAAATAACAGTATATATTTGTATTTTAAGTTAAAGAAAAATCCATGTTTTAAAAGACAAGTACTGTGGAAAACAGAGTGAAAGAAAAGGGAACCACAAAACCAAGATTCTACTCCTACTTCTTTCTCTAATTCACATTAGTTTGGTGGTGGATCTTAACTCCTTCATGTTAGTATGAGATTAGATCTGACTGGTAAAAAGGTAATAATATAAAGTAGTAGTTAAGAGCTCAATTTCTGGATACAGATCTACATTTGAATTACTAGCTGTGTAAACATGGATGAATTATTTAACCTCTCTAAGACTCAGTTTCCTTATCATTAAAATGTAGATAACAGGATTTACATTATAAGTACAATATAAAATGAGGATTTACTGAAATAATACTTATATTGTATAGTGCTTAGCTCAATGCCTAGAATACACAACTGTTAGCTAATTATCAATTAGTAATACAGATTCACAAAGCCCAACTCCAAGAATCAGTATACATTCAATGGAATTATTGGAGATGCACACAGATTAAGTGACTTGAAAAAGGAAAACATTTAGAAGCCTTTCAAATGATTATGCTGTACTAGGCCTTTAATTAGGTAAAGGTAGGGCTGGGTCTCCTTCTTTATACCTTTATGACTCTGGCATGTAACTGTGGCATAAGCAGGCAACAAAGAAAAAATTTGTTTAATATATAGTTTTTCTAAATAGCTAAAATTTAGAAACAAAACTATAGAAATTATAAGTATCTTTCAACTTCTGCAAAATTCTATTTTGTAGAACACAATGTAAAAACTTTTAAGTTGTACATCTAAAAGCCAGTAATAGATGAAATGGAATTCATGACATACTACTGCGATTATTTCCTTTTGACAAAAGTGAACTACTCAAATTTAACTTTAGTTTCAGAATATATGGGTTATTTCATAAATCAGGAGTATACATGGAAAATCATTTAACCTACTACTTATCACTTCATATTCATTTAAAGACCAATTTCTTGCAGAGGTCTTAATGAAGAGAATTATTAGACATCAACAATAGGAAAAAAGCTATAGAAATTAAAATAGTTTTATGTGGTGAGAAAATTAGATTTGAAGGATAATAGTGTAAAACCGAGCTTCAGAGTTATACATTTGAAAAGTCAGTATAACAACAAACAAAGCTGGACAAACTATAAAATATGATTATAAAAGATTAAACTACATAAAGAAAATAGAAATAAAATGCAATCCAAACATCCAGAGATAAAAATTAACATTCTGTATGAATGACAATATTGTGTAGGGCAGTTCAGTGAGCTTCTCAGCTGGAGCATTCACCATCCACTGAAGCTGAGATTCCTCAGGGATGCCACCTACACATACTCATACTCCGCCGAGATCCCAACCTAGCCCTCACCATGATTCTGGTCTTACTTAGTGGTATTCTGAAACTTCAAACTAACAGAACTAGTGATTTGTTCAAACACTTTGTGCCAGGTACTTTAGAAATAAATAAGCCCTCAAGAAAGCTTAAAAAAATAGAGATACATGTAAACAAAAACTGCAATATATCTTGTAATACCAGAGGTATTGCAAGATTCAATAGGAGTGCAACTAAGAATTCATTTAACTTTTTAGACCTAAAAAGATCATATGAAATGTCAGAATAATATATCCTTAAATGTATTACATATTCAATTGAACTGTACATACTAACTTGTAACTGATGATGCTCGCTTCATTCAAAATTTTAACATAAAAATTTGAAATTAAAAGTAATTCCACCAATATTAGGTTAGTGCTAATGATGTCCTTAAATAGTAAAAATCTAAAAGCAAAGATATTTGTTAATAGACCTTTTGCTTACCATAAGCTGTTCCTGGGCCAAATTCAGTGCCTGCATCAATCATATACTGTCCCAAAAGTTCTGGGTTGTTTACACGACTTGGAGCTTTTCTATCCAGTTTCTCATAAACAAATTCTTCTATCCTGGCATCTATGAGAAAGGTTTAAAATTACTAATGATTTCAAAAAAGCAAAACTATTTAATAGACTGTCTGTTCCACTACTACTCATTTATCACCCTGTAAAATTAACATGAAATTAGCATTAAGTACTTATCTAATATATAATTTTTAGTTATGTTACTATATAGCTCAATGATACTATTTTAGAAATAAAATATTTTTGAACAAAAATATTTAAAAATAAAGTAAAACTATTAAATGAGTATTTTATGGAATTATAAGTTCCAAAAAAGGGTCAGCATTCATTTAATATCCAGTAAAGCTGTCTTTGCCCCATTCATATATCTACTAAACTGTGAGTGTATGTTTATAACTTCAAAAGCAGGGATTTCCAACTATGAAAATATGGTTATAAGATACCTAGAAATACCAAAGAATCACTTCTGACACCTTCTTTGGGCTTTTATTTTTCAAAATCTCTCTCTCACTCTTATAGTCTAAATATGGGCATGGGGGTTTAAGAATAGAGTAATTCAAATTTGGAATAGTCTATGGAGATCAGCAATATGATGCCTTGGCTTAATTTTACTTAATTATATTTAGAGTATATAGATACATCTGAGTATGTAGCCACTCAAAAGATTTCAGGGCCCTGGCTGGTAGCACAGTGGATAAGGCGCCGGCCTGTGAACCCAAAGGTCGCAGGTTCGATTCCCTAGCCAGGGCACATAACAACATTGCAAACCAGGTCTCCAGTCAGGTCTGTAGCTGGAGGCAGGTGAAAAGCAACCATACATTGATGTCTCTCTCCCTCTCTGCCTCTCTCCCTTCCCCTCTTTCTAAAAATAATGAAATAAAATCTTTAAAAAAAAAAAAAATTTCACCATTAAAAATAAGATTAAAATACAAAAGTTAAAAGCAATTATTGAACATTAGTATAAATGGAATGAAAAAATATGAATGATCATTTTTAGTGTAATATTCAAGAAATTCACAGCCTAATAGTGAGGTATTTCAGAGACAAATGAGGAAAAAGTTCAAATTCCCAGAAACAATGATTAAATATAAATATGAGGTCTGTCTGGAAAAAGTCTAGCCACTGTTAATATAATAGGAACAGTTTGCACAACATTGATATAACCTGGCAGCCAAAGAGAGCAGATTGGAATGCGCATGCGTGAATAATAACATTACTGTACTAGTCAGTAGGTGCAGTGGATGCTGTCGAGAGTATGTGTACTGTGTGGCTGTTGTATGCAAAATGACAGAGAGTACAGCAATGACTCTGCATCAAATTTTGTTAAGCTTGAAACATTCCTCTGTAGAAACTATTCGGATGATTTAGGCGATCACAGCTTTGGGCAACTGGTGACTGGGAACTTCATCACGCCTGTTCATGCATCACATCTTGTACAGTTCTTTTTTGGCAAAACACCAAATCACCCAGATGCTTCAAGCCCCCTACAGCCCACATTTGGCGCCCTACCACTTTTGGCTTTTCCCAAAACTAAAATCACCTTTGAAAGGGATGAGAATTAGACCATCAATGGGATTCAGAAAATATAACAGGGTAGCTGATAGCAATTGGGAGAACTGTGTGAGGTCCCCCAAGGTACCTACTTTGAAGGGGATTGAGGCATCATTGTCCTATGAACAATTTTTCATGCATCTTCTTCAATAAAAATCTCTATATTTCATAATACATGGCTGCATACCTTCTGGACAGGCCTCGTAAATTAAATTATAACTCAAAAAGAATTTAAGTATGTTCCTTTTGAGCATCTTATATAATTCTTCCACAAGTGGAAGTTTAATACAGCTCACTGAAACTTCAGAAATGAGCTGAACCAACAGAGAAACACTTCAGGAGTTAGTTGGCAAAAACATCTTAATGATAAAAACATAAAATAGGCTGTTGGAACAACACTCACTTTTGTGGTAGACACTGGTGCAGCATCAAAAGAATTTTTAAGCAGAAATTCAAAAACCGTTAAATTAGTTAAAACCAAAGTGTGAGTTCAAAACTAACCATTTAGAAGATGTTACCTAAATTTCAGAATTTCATTTTCTGCCTGTGAGAGTAATGATTAGCTTTGCTGCTTTCTAACTATTTGGTCAAAAGTACAAATCTCATGTTGATTTTATTCAGTTAATAAGACATTCAGTATATTTTAAATGTTTCATTTTAAAAGCCTTAAAAATACATAGGCAACTCTGCTGTAATTCAATATATATTTCTGAAAAACTGTACATTCTGAAAAATCCTAACACTAAAATTGACAGGCTTACAGTAAAAGGGTTTGGCAACACAAAATCTAAGCACCTTTGTAACCAGAGCACAAGCAAAAAACAAGAATTCTGTTACTACTTCTAACTTAAAACACTAATATAAAATGAAATTGATAAGCCATTATAATTTCTTTATACTGATACCATTCCTGTTTACCAGTTGTGTGTGACTTTGCCATTCTGGAAAGCATGTATTAGAACAGACTGACTATACATGTGAGGAACTCTGGATAGAGCAAGGAACAAGAGGAAAACCATCTATTATTTTTTTAGGTGCTATGATATATAATTTAAGTAGCCTTAAATGAATAACAAATTCCACCTGTTATCCAAAGACTAGGCCTCAAAGTGTAAAAGGCTGAGTTTAAGAAGTCACTGAAATTTAAATAAAATTACTAATAGTTTAATATAGTGCTTGAGTTTGAAGTAATAGAAACAAAAGTGGAATTTTAAGTTTGTATCTAAAAGTAAGTTTATGGCACTGATAACATGGTCATAATTACACTAAGGAAAAGGGGAAGGAAAGCATGCATTGTTGCCTTTGTCCTTCAGTTTTAATATGTAAAGTCCACAGTGAAAAGATTGGGTATCTATACATTTGGTTCTAGTTCAAGTTACTCTTCTAATTAGCTATGCTATATTGGACAAAATGCTAACTAGTGAGTTTCAATTAATAAAAAATTACTGTGTACCTTATTTGCAATGTTATTTAGTTGGGTGATCTGAAAAACCTTATAGTTGTCAGAAAATCCAATGAAATAATTTATGTAAAAACAACATAAACAAATAATTGGTTAACTATTTATCTTTCTATAAATTTTCCATTAATTATTTAGTAATAATTATCCCTTGGATGAAAAAGGTAAATTTATTTCCATAGTCTTTCATAACTCTTAAAATTCACTGCCTGAAATTGAGTTTTCAAGAGTATTCTACAAAGGCCCCAAATCCAGTATTTGTCAATTTGTTAAAGGACATTCTTCTTCACCAAGGCACACAAAAAATAACAATAAACCTCAAAGCTACAAACCTAGAGAGTCTTTTTTCTAATAACAATGAAAATTCTTTTTAAACATTAAAAAAATCTAACAGTACCTTTTAATAGGAATAATCAATAAGGTAGATAAAGGATAAAATGTTTCTTACTTGGATTTGGTTGCAATAGCACTTCAGTTTGTTTCAGTATTTTTTCTGTCCATATTTTGGTACATTCAGCTTTGCTAAGGAGGTTCTCTAAGTGAGCATCCAATTCCGTCTTCTCTGCCTGGCCAAGCTTTTCTTCTGTGAACTGTTATTGACAATTAAAAAAAAATTAAATATACCTCAGATACATTCAATAGTTAAAAAAGAAACTCAAACCCGAACAATTCCAACCATACAAACAACTGTTTGTAAACCACTGCATACAAAAGCTACGTTTTTTGCCTGCATGGTGACTTTACCCTTATCTCTACTTCTTTTGTAGCAATTATTATGATTCTATATTATAGTTAACACATACCCTTAGTTCTACTAAAATATATGGTGTGAATTCTACAGGAAACCTAGCACACTAGGTCTAGTATATAAAGTATACAAAATACTTCTGACTTATAAAGGGAGGATAGTATAGTGGTAAGAAGTAAGAACTTTGAGTCATTTTGGATCTGAATTTATATTCTGACTGCAATACTGTATGACCTGAGCAAAGTTTTGAATATTTTTTCCTTAGGTATCCTCTATCATAAAAGAGACAATGTATATCTTATACTGCTTTGAGAATTAAGAGTGTGTATGTAAATCACTTTGTTCAGTGGTAATTATTACACTGAATTTAAAAAGGGCTGTTTATGTTTAACGTGGCTTTGTATTACTGGCACTTTAATCACACTTAGTTAGATTGGCTTTTGGGAGATGTTCTAGGAAACTATCATTTAAGTTGTTTCTTCAGGATATGTTCCAGCAATTGATATACAGGAAAACTTTTGGAATATATCCTAATCATGCTATAGAGGTACCTTTTAAAGATCATAAAATGTAGTTAAATATACTCAACGTATATTATCTTATGATGGTATTTGAGGAGAGGCAGCAGTACCCATACAGTAACAAAGAAGTAAAAAGGTTTCATGTAGATTTTATGAAGACATCTGGATACTTTTATTAATATTAGAAGTGATGACACAACAGGCTGCTTATTGTGCATGTATTTTTTCTAGAATACATGAATTTTTTTCCTACCATAACACAGGTATATTGTTAGCACTAACTCTGTGCTCATTAGTTATGACTCATTTCTGGCTAACAAAACATAATATTCACCTTACTTTTCTCCCCCTTCTCATTTGAAATATCTTCTGCTGCTCCACTCTTCTGACTTTTATTATGTTTCTTCCAGCATTGTTTTTGGTCTAAGACTTTCAACAGATTATCACATCACTTTCAGCTGAAAGGTCCCCTAGAATGTTACTTTTAGATTTCTGCTTACAACCTCCACTAAAGGTCTTGCTCAGGGGCTAGAATGAACAGTTTTACTAGTTTTTGTAAAGTCTTATGTCTTTCTGAGACTGGCCTGTAACCAAGCCCTGACCCAATGGGTGGGATTGAGAAAGGCAGTTCCAAAATTATTCTCTGAATTCCTAATCTTGCAATGTGCTGTAACTGAATACAGGAGAGGCACTGGGCAAACGATTGAAACCCAATCCCAAGGTCATCTGAGTAAGTATTCGATCTCATTCTATAGAGGGAACTCTAACCTTCTCTCTAGATCCCTGAGATTCTATGCAATGCACCACTTACAGAGGTACAGATTAGAATTTTACATGTTCAATGTCTACCTCCAATGGTTAGATAGATTATCTCCCTGATAAAGCAAACAATAGAAAGGAAAAAAAGGGAATGCACCTAGGCCATTATCTATAAAGGATGACCTACCAGTAGAACAAAATTCTTCACTTAGCACCTTAATAAGCAAGTATATCTGTTTGTTCACTGCATTTGTTTCTTTAACAAATATTTATTTATTTATTTAAAATATTATTTATTTATTTTAGAGATAGGGGAAGGGAGAGAGGCAGAGAGGGAGAGACACAGCAATGTATGGTTGCCTTTCACCTGCCTTCAAAGGCTAAACTGGCTGGAGACCTGGCTTGCAACCTGGTTTGCAACCTGGTTATATGCCCTGTCTGGGAATCGAACCAGAGACCTTTGGGTTCGCAGGCCGGCACCTTATCCACTGTGTCACCAGCCAGGGCTCTTAAGCACCCATATATATGAGCTAGGCATTATACTAAGCACATGGGTTTTAGCAGCCAAAAAACAAGGTTTCTGCTCTTAGGAAGCTTACATTTTAATGGGAAAGACAGACAATAAACAAATAAATACTTTGATAATAAGGACACAAAGGTAAAAAGAAGGTGGAGAGGACCAACATAGGTGTTTCTTGAGTTAGTTACTGAATGATTATCTTCTTGAATTAATGAATTCAAGTGTAGTTCAGGAAGGTGCAATTCATTCTGCAGAGAGGGAAGAGCAGGAGAATAGAAAGGCTTCAAAAGGCAGAGATATGGCACCTGGGCCTCTAAGAGGGTGCCGGAGTTTGAGGACTGCCAGATGTGAGTGGTAGGAAAAATACTCTCTCTGAGCAGGTAACAGCTAACTTGAGATAGAATGATAAGAAATGAGCTATGTATATATCCAAGGGAAGAGTATAGTCCTCTGATGATTTATCTCTCAGTTGCATTTCTAAAGTATCTAAATTAGCACCACCTTCATGCAAACAAGGTATTTTTTTTTTGGTGGAAGTTCTCAATTTATAATAAATAACCAAGAACAGATTAATACAACAATCAACAGATGTATACTTCAAAAATCTGTATTAGGTCAGCCTTTGTGCAAAGCACTCTGCTAAGAACTAGAAGACAGTCTCTATTATAGGAGAGCTCAATGAAAAATATTATCCAAACAGTATAAACCTGCAGACTTATTTTTTTTTCAGTTCATAAAATCATGTTAAACTTTGAGATGTTTTCAGAAACTCTGAATTAAATAAATGGGCCAGAAATTACTATAAAATGTTTATTCATAATGACTTAAGAAATAGGCATTGAGTTTATCTGATACAAGTTAGATTTCAGGAAGACGCTCTAACCAACTGAGCCACACTGGCCAGAGCTGGAAAACAAAACATTTCGATATTCAGGTCAAAGGCCTATTTGCTTAATTATTTAATATTTCTTTATAATTCTCATGACACTGACAGTTTCTCTCATGAAATACACATTTTAATTTTTTTAGTGTGAAAAGAATAACAGAGCAAAGATGAGTATGTGCAACCTCATTTATTTGTATGAATCAGCAAAAAACAAAGAAAATATGTAAGCTGACTTAAAAGTAAGATTCTATCAACATAGTGAGTTGGTTTACTATTTTAATAGTAATAGTTTTCACAAGGGTAAAAAAACAAAAATACAATATAAGGAATGCTTAAGGCCATGAGTGAAATAGCCTGATTATAGAAACTGTTTATAAATAGCAGTTCTGTAGAGCGGCCCACATGAGCAATGTGTTTAAGTAATTCACTCTGTCTGATGTATACTTGCATTTTAAAATCTCTAATTACATTTTCATTTCAGTACATTAAATATATTAATTTTATCCTCTAATTTATTTAAAAATATTTTTTTCTCAGTAAGCTCATTTACAAGACCTTTTTTATACGTCTATATTCTTAATAGTGTCTGAGGTTAGTATATGTCATTAGAAAGTTCCATATACTAAGCTGTGCATTTTATACTAAACACAAACACACACAAAATCATTATTTAGATAAGAATCATTTCAGTGATGGAAGAAATTGAGGATTAAGACTGTTTACCATTTTGCCCAAGGTGTCAGTGTTGAGATTTGATCTCACCATCTGTTTGAATCATAGTCTTACCATAATACTTGTGTAGTAAATACTTGCTGTCAAAAAAATTAATACTTTGAATTAATACTTTCTATCATCATTATCCAAAGATCTGTGCTTCCTTGCCCCTGTGTAGGAAGCAGTTTTACTTCTGCTTCTACATAATTATTGGTAACCATCAAATTAAGGGTAACCTTAATCCTATGTAGACTAAACAAAGAGAAAAAGGGTGGAGGAAGATATAAGCATATTGCTAATGTTATATATTTAAGTTGAAATTATACATTTAAATTATCACTTAAATGTGTAATTGTAAAAGGCTTAATAATTCCGATGATTTTATCATTGTGGGGCTTAAGAATTTTTCCCATTGTTAATCAGAAGGTATGAATATTAAGGTAACAAAATAGTACAATATTTAATAGAAATATTTTCTCTAAAACATTTCTAAGAATGCACCTACTGAACAAAATGATGAGCTATATCAAATAAAGAGGTTTAGATTAATACAAATATTTATGGAGAATATAGTACGTGTTTTCTTCTACTGTGAGATGTATAATCAACATATAACATGGTTCTTGCTCTCAAGGCTTTTCAGATCCCAACAATACTGCCTAGAAACAAACATAAAATTGTAATAATGGCACCCTTTTCAGAAGGACGAAACAATCTATTCTTTCTTTTAAAAAAATATCCTTCACAAAATTATCAAAAAGTTTGAATTTTACACTTAAAAATTTTAGTTTCCAACATCTTTCAGTCCAAAATCATTATTGACTTTGTAGTCTCTTTTTAATAGTTAATTATAAACTAGTTGATTTTAAGCATGTATTTTAATGAATGTATTAATGAAAACCACTTAATGAAAACCTTTTCATAAAACATTTCATTACTAATACAATAAAATGACATTAGAATAGAAAGTTTAATCTTCTTATCTTTATATATTTTCTCTAAACAGTGCTTTAAGGAAAGGACTATCTTTGGGTCAGCCACATTTTGCCAGGCATGGTACTCCTTTACTACAGGACTGGAATGTACCTACCACATGACATTAGAAGCCTGGATTCCCTACTCCACTTTACTAGAAAGAAAGAAAGAAAAAAATACTTTAAGTAAAAAGGTTGTGTGATCAATTTCATACAGACTCTAACCATCAACTGGGTAAAATAATATTTTTAAAGTTACAAATTTCTTGGGAAAATGTATAATAAATTCTGAATATAATGTATTATTAAACTATAAAGTAGATTCTTCTCAACTGGTATTCAATTTTGGCAGCTCTTTGGAATTCCTTGGGGGAGCTTTCAAAAACACTGATACCAATTTCAGCCCCAAGGATTCTAAATTAATTGGACTTGGGCATGGCCTGTAAAGATTCCTCAGGTAATTTTAAATGCAGCTGAGACTGAGAACCACTGTTCTAAGCTCATGCATGATTATTTTAACATTAGGTTAACAAACCATCTTCTATCTAATAGTTTATTAAGTTAATGCTAATAGCATCAAAGGATGTGAACAGTTCTAGGTAACACTAAATACACATTTTAACATAATAAGTAAATGTATGGACTTTGAATGTGACATTTATTATTTATTAGAATTTGAGAGACATGGTGAAGACATTTGCAGTTTAAGTTTTATAAAGGAAATAGAATTTCAGAAGGGTTCAAGAGAAAGCATTTGGCCAAGTTGAAATTCCATCCAAATAGCATCTGACAGGAGCTAGCTGAGGGTGGCATCATAGTCATCTTCACATTTACTGCTTAGACACACCATTAATACTTGCTGGAGCAAGTCAAAGGTTAAGGCTAAGCTTGCTACTAAATTTTATAATAGACTTTCCCCCCTCGGAAAATAGCTGGCACTGAAGAAGTTCATAGTGTAACTTCAGTAGTCAGTAGTTTAATTAGAAAACTAAATTAAAACCCTTCCTAAGTAATTTAGTTTGAGAGTTGTTTTACTTTATTTTTTTTTATTTTTGGAAAGTATACACTTTTATTTTAAACATGGTAAGTAAAGTTTTGTTTCAATATCAGTTTTGAATTTAAAATGAGCCCACTTGAAATATTAAACCAAGAGGACAGTAATTCACAAAATGGCTCATTACTACTAAAAGTAAAATATTTAATTATGACAAATTGGTACTAGACTGTTAAAGTCTTTGAGTGCAGCAGCTAGGTCTCATTTAGCTTTGAATTCATCAATGCCAAGCACCTGAGGAGGTACTCAAATATAAGCTGAATGTTTTAGACTGGCATTAATCAACTTTAAGATTAGCAGGTATAACTTATGACTGCTACCTTGCTTGGCAAAAATAATATTGGAAATTAAAAGAACTGTATTGGATGTTGTGAGAAGGGAATAAGAAAGAAACATAGTTGATTCTTCAGACAGTCTTTTTAAAGATGTGAAAGTCATTGAGTAACAGAATTTTAGAGCTCCATGGGACTTTACATAACAGTTCATTAGGAAAAAAATACCACATATGGAATTGATAAAGGACATGGGATTTCACACCAAGAGCCTGTGGTCTGAGATGGACCTGAAGTTGTACTACATAAAGAGGCAGTAAGAGGGCATTCAAGATGAGTTTAAATCATGAATAAAAGTGTAAAGTTAGAAAAGTGCAAGATATTTTTGAAATTAAAAAAATAGTTCAATAGGATTAGTGACATATGAGTGAGAGAAGAGACAAGGCCAGAAGGGAGTATTTAATGCTCAACTAAGTACTGAAAAGACAGATTCTGTGAACTAGTAATTGGTTTTTAAGACACCAATAAAGTTAACAATTGGTCAAAGATAAATAACCTGTTCTTGTATTCTGTTGTTTTGAGGGAGTTATGAACAAAACCACCCAAATGGACTTTTAAGGAACGAATATGCCTACTAATTTATACATTTTACCGTAACATACTTTTTTAAAGTACCAAGCCACATAAACAAATTTTAAAGGAGTCAGAATGGAGTAATCAAAACCATTTATGTGCTTTAAAATTTGCATTTTACTTTTTAAAAAATAAGGGACATGTTCAATTTTTATATTAAAAATGTTAAGTAGCCCTGACTGGTGGCTCAGTGTACTGGCACCAACCTGCAAACCCAAAGGTCACTAGTTTGATTCCCCTCAGTCAGGGCACATAACCAGGTTGCAAGCCAGGTTCTCCAGCCAGGTCCCCAGCTGGAAGCAGATGGATGCAAATATACATTGATGTTTCTCTCCCATTCTTCCTCCCTCCCTGCCCTTCTTTCTAGAAATGATGAATAAAATCTTAAAAAAAAAAAAGAGTAAAATTAAAAAAAAAAAGTGTACAGCAGTTGGCCAACCAGAGGATGGCTTATTCCTTAAGGTATTAATGTGAATGCCGAATTCCACTCCTACTATGCTTATCATGAGTAACTGGCAATAGATAGCTTTTACTCTATTCTTAGCATGAAACTGCACTTCGGCACTATACTGATATCAACTCAGTTTAGAGTAGGAATTCAGTTACTGACTAAATACTAAAGAAAATAAAAAAGAAAAAAAGCAGTGTTTGGTTGAAAATTACTACACAGCGTTCCAAATTTCCCATGTTACATATTTGGAGCCATATTTTTTTCTTATATCTTGTAAAAAAGGAGTGTAAACAATGTTAAATGAAATACTGTTTGAACTACCTCCCTTTTTTCTTCTGAAATATTTTCAAGCAATTCTCATATATTGTTTATATATGCATCCTTCAGAATGTACCTCTACCACATACAAACTTAAAAGCACATTAAAGGAGCCTGCACCTCCTGAAATATTTCCTTTCTTAGTAAATAGCACAAGCCAAAACATTGGAGATATCCTTGACTCATTTTTCTCTCCTAGTTCAAAGCCAATCTAAGAGGCAATACTGGGCTGATTCTGACCTTTCCCTGCTATCATTCTTACTAAGTCACATCACCTTGTATTTCGTCTGTCCTATGTTCACAGCTCCCTAATTGGGTCTCCCTAGTACCTCCTGCAACCTCAGTTTTTGCACTTGTTCCCTATGCCTAAAATGCTTCACCTAAAAAACAAACAAACAAACAAAAAAACCAAAAACAAACAACAACAAAAAAAACAAAAATCACCTCTGAATTGTCACTTCCTTGAGGCCTCTTGGATTTTGATCTTATTAGAAAGGCTTGCCCTGCCTATGATGCCTATACAATAGGGCAACAATTTATTAGTACTCTTCTATTAGATTGTTAACTCTGGGAAATGTTTTCTTGATTTTATTCATTGCTGTATCACTAGTGTTCAAAATAGTAGTAATAGGCAACCATAGAATAGACACTTCCAAGTATTTAAGACTGAAAGTTATTTGACAGCTAACAGATTAGACCACTATTTTGAAATTCTTTCCTAAAGAACTTGAAACAGTAACTAAAATTCATTTGGAAGATAGTACATCTTCTCAGGGCTTTGATGGACTTTTAAAATTGAGTCTATTGACCATTTATTTTTATATACCTTTTTTTGGACAATTTGAATCAAATTCTAGTATGGATTATGTACCTGAAAATATATCTAAGTCCCACAAATCAAAATTCATTTCAGACTCTCACTCATTCTCGTTGCACCTTGTCTTTAAACTATTTGAAGTAGGCTAATTTAAATTTGAAAATGTTTTTAACTACAAGAATCAACGTCTTTATGATATACATTATATTTTAGTGGAGGAGCGGGGAGTAGAGGGTTAAGGCAGCTACTTGATTACTCACCATGCAGATTTTGGAAGGTGGAAATAAAGACCTAGAAGGAATTTCCCATCTCTTATGTGGTACTTGCCTAAGTGTTACTGAAATGCTCAGGTTGTACTAGATGATCTTGAAGCCTTCTCTAGGCTGTAACATTCTATTAATTTCTATATCCAGCTTGTAATAAGCAGTAGGCCGGACAGTACTTGCTGTTGACTAGCCACGCAAGTTGGGCAAGTTACTCACCTCTGCGCGGCTGCTCACCTGTCCAGGGGCTTAACAACATCTACCTGGCAACCCTGCACAAAGGACAGGAGGAACGAACTCTGTCCCTAAAGTATCGAGCCAATGTCAACGTGATTAAAAGTGCGCGCGGCCATACTTTCGGGACAGACTTGTAACCTGTCCAAGTCTGGCAAAATGTTTGACACAGTTTCTTCACCATACACCTTGTGCTACCATTCTTATGTCAAGAACAGTGCGCTGGAACAGACCACGCCAATAAAACCGGGGTAAAGGGAAGGAGTAAAGCAATACCACTGCCTTCCATTTCAGTATCAATTTAGTACGCAGAATGAGAAGCTGCTCTTGTTTTTTGTTTGTTTTTGTTTTTGTGATTTTTCTTTACAAAAGAGCACGTTGCTGTTCCTGTGCCTCTGTCGTTAACTGCAACACCGGGTTGTTTACCACCCACGCTGCGCGCCCCGGTAGACCCGAGTTGGCACCAACGTGGGTGATGACGGCGCAACGCCGTCCAAGTTCCCCAGAACTGACGCTCCCTTGACGGCGGGTCCCCGAGGTGGTTAACTTTCCCCCTGAAGTGCAGTCACACGCCCCGCGGGGACTGCAGGCGCTAAGGGAACCTCCCCTCTCTCCCGGCCCTACAGCCGGCACTTCCCATTTTGAGAAGGGCCGGGAACCCCCCAACTCCGGGTTTCCCGGGGCCCCAGCAAAGTCCGGGTGCCAACCGGCGGGCTCCCCGTCTCCGCGGACGGCCAAGCCCCAGGCCCGCGGGAAGTCCTGGGAGAGCGAGGGGCCGGAGGGAACCGCGGGCGCTCCCGGCGTTGGGGGCAGGAAAAGGCGACTTCCTTCCAAGGCCGGGCAGGGAGCGTGACAGCGCGGAGAGGAAAGGGTGGGGGCGGCGCAGGAACCGTCCGTCTGGCAGCCCGCGGACACGCCAGGCCTCCGGGCCGCCGGAGGTCACCGGAGCAGCCGCATCCCTGGGCCGCAGCGTGCGCCTCGGCAGGAGGCCGAACTCAAGGTGTCCTCCAGGGCCCGGGCAAGCTCCGCGCCATCCCCAGCCCGCCACGCTCCCCGGAGCAGCGGCAGGGAAAACAGCCGGTGGGCCCAGAGGGGCACCAGGCCGCGACCACCACTCCGGCCTCCGTGCGGCGCGGCGGGTGGGGCCGGCACGGAGGGCGCCGCCCTTGGGCTGCGCACCCCAGCCTTCCCCGCTGGGCGCTCCCGGCACCGTCCCGTCCCCACGCAGCACCATCCCGTCCGCCACCCGCCGTACCTGCACCGCACGGCTGAGGAACGTGCCCGCGTCGGCCGCCAACTTCTTCACGTTGAAGTCCATAATGTTCATTCTGGACGGCAGCCGAGCGGAGCTGCCGGCGGACCCAGCCGGTAGGCGGACGCGCCACCGCCCCCAGGAGCGACCCGAGCGACTGGCGAGGGCAGACGTGGTAGGTGAAGGGAGGCGGCGCCAGCCCCGCCGCGGCAGCTGTTGTTTCCGTCAGGGGCGGAGCGAGGGTGGGGCGAGGGCAGAGCGCCAGCGCCTCTCAGCTGACCGCGCGCTGCCCCGGCTGCCACGGTCCAAAGGCAGGGCCTGCCCGCCGAAGTGCTGCCGCCAACGTTGGCGTTGGCCGCAGAGGGCGAGCAGGAACCGCACGCGTAGGTGGTGGCGTTCGGGTTCTGGCCCTGTGGGTCGGAACCGAGAGAGGAAGCGAGTGCCGCCTTGGGGCGGAGCCTGTCCGGAGGCCGGGAACAGCGCCCCCGTCAGGGTCACGCTGGCAGCGCCGCCGCGGGGCGTGTCGGGAGCTCGGTCCTTCCGCCCCGCCGAGGGGCCTTGGAGCGCCAGGCGCTACTGCGGAGGCTCAATCTAGCCGCAGGTTCGTCGTTAAGTTCCGGAGAATTAAGAGCAGAGACAACGGAAAGATCCCTTTGCGTTTGGAGAAAAAGTACCGAAGTTAGAGCGTAGAATTGTAGTACTTGTGAAATTAGAACGGACAGCTCCCTGTCATCTGGTAGAGATCACGCCCGCTTTCCTCCGCCGCCCGGGTGGCGCTCGGGGGGGCTGATGTTGCAGAACAGCCTTGAATTTGAAAGTCCCTAGCGAGCCAGCTTTCATTCATTCAGCATTACTGAGTAGCTGCTGTGTGCCAGACTGAATCAGGTGCTGGAGGTACCGGGCTGAAAAACATTGTCCTTGCCTTCAAGAAACTCTCGGTGCTTTACTTGACAACCTTAAGAGGCTCCCCCCACCCCAGTAGAAACTCTGTAACTATTCCTCGTGGCGAGGACTTTGTGATTCCTTTAAAGCAGCATACACACGCTGGATTACAGGATATAGTACACTACACCCTAGGTGCCTATTGTGGTTGAAGTATGATGTCCCTGACACAAAGTGCCATCATGGAGGCCGCACATGTGCAAATGCACACAATATAAAATGTTACGTGAGAGAATAACCCTAAGGATACAGCATGGTGAGATACCACCTCACACCCATCAAAATGGCCCTCAACAACAAATCTTCAAACAACAAGTGTTGGTGAGGATGTGGGGCAAAGGGAACCCTGGTGCACTGCTGGTGGGAATGCAGACTGGTGCAGCCACTATGGGAAACAGCATGGAATTTCCTCAGAAAAACTAAGTATAGAACTGCCTTATGATCCAGCAATTCCACTGCTAGGCTTATACCCAAGAAATCCTGAAACACCGCTTCAAAAGAACCTATGCACCCCTATGTTCATAGCGGCACTATTTACAATAGCCAAGTGCTGGAAACAGCCTAAGTGCCCATGGGTGGATGATTGGATCAAAAACCTTTGGTACATGTACACCAAGGAGTTCTATGCGGCAGAAAGAAAGTGACAACTCCTGCCATTTGAGATAGCATGAATGGAACTGGAGAGAATCATGCTTAGTGAAATAAGCCAGGCAGCAAAAGTTAAATACCATATGTTCTCATTTAACACAGGAGGCTAATGAACAAAACAAACAAACAAGCAAAACAGAACCAGAGACATGAATACAAGGAACAGACTTTCAGTGTGCAGAAGGGAAGGGGAGCAGGGAGGGGGAGAAGGAAGCGAAGAAGGGGAACAGTTTAGTCAAGGAACTAGCATGGATGACCCATGGACATGGACAACATGTAGGATTCACTGTGGGAGGGGGCATGGGGAGGGTAGGGAGGGGGAGAGAAGAGGGGGAAAAATGAGACAAATGTAATACGACAATAAAATTTAAAAAAGATACAGCATGGCAAATTTTAATAGCAAGTGAGAATATGATGTGAAAATGTTGAAAAAAGAGAAATAAACCCCGCAGTTCCAGGTAACTTCTTAAGCAGTCTTCACGATACAGCCTATGTTTGAACTAAGTTAAAATCGGTGCAAGCAAGGAAAGAGTCCTTAGTATTTCAAGAAAACACTGTTGTGTGTTTGTTATTTCAAGAAAACACGGTGTGTTTGTTTGTTTTTGCTTTTTTTGTGGGCTGGGCTGAGCTTTTTTTTGTTACATTAGGGCTGGGAAAACACAGTCCCCCCACCCTTCCAGGCAGTGAAATGAGCTCACATCTTGCTTCAGTATTTTATTATACAGAACAGGAGGTAACAGAAAGATTTGTTTGTGTTTGTTTATTCTATCTGGTAGTCACAGAAACAACCACTTCTAAACCAAAAATACTGCATATATTTTTCATCTCAGCTGTTTTTTTCTGAAATATGGAAAAAGAAATACATTGCTAGGAATCTTGTTATTCATTTATTGTCCATACTTAGATTTTTAAGTACTTACTGTCTTTGTTGATGCCTATATCTTTACAATAAGTATATTTGCCACAATCTATGTTGATTTCCACAAAAGGATCACAACATCACATCCACCATTAGAGGAAAAAAATCTCTGAATCCTCTTCCTCAAAGGTAAAGATCTACTTGACTTGAAAAAAAACTTCACCTACTCTTGTTGAGCCCTCTTTAGCTATAATACTGTTTTGCTTTTTTCGCTGACAAATTCATAAGGCTGGTGTATTGATTTTATTTTCTTATCCACTTTCTGCCCAATTCCATGCAGTTGACATCTACTTCTGTAACTATATCTAAAACAGAATTTTTCTGAAGCTGCCAATTATCTTCTTGATAAATAGATGACCTTTTTTCAGACTTCCATATTCAGTGTACCCATCCCCTTCTCATCAACACACCCCTGGTTTTCCTGCTACCTTCTGAACTTTTTCATTCCACATCCCTGGCACTTCTGATGACTTTACTGTAGAGATTTCACAATGCTCAATGTTTAGCACTTTTTTTGTTCTATTCTCTATTATTAGTTTCTTACTTGGGGCTTCAATTATACCACTTCATTCTTTCATTTGTTTATTTAGTAAAAATATTTGAACATCTACTCTATGCCACATGTTTTTGTGACTAGGACTATTGCAGGCAAAAGGCAGTTCTTACAGTCATGAGAAATTATAACTAATTATAACTAAGACAAGTTGAATAAGTGTGATGAAATTCCAAAGGGGAACCCAGTGTACTCTTAAATGTTTACCAGCCTGTACCTATTAACCTGAATTCTAATTTGTAGGCTATGCCTTTCTGTAGGGGTTCCAAATCACCTTTCCATGTTTTCTTTTTCTCTTCCCTATTTCCCTATACTACCTTCTATTTTTTAAAAAAGATTTATTTATTTATTTATTATTTTTAGAGAGAGGGGAAGGGAGAGAGGCAGAGAGGGAGAGAGACATCAGTGTATGGTTGCCTTTCACCTGCCTCCAGCCACGGACCTGGCTAGAGACCTGGCTGGAGACCTGGCTTGCAACCTGGTTATGTGCCCTGGCTGGGAATGGAACCAGGGACCTTTAGGTTCCCAGGCTAGCACCTTATCCACTGTGTCACCAGCCAGGGCCCACTATACTACCTCCTTATTCCAATAGTGCAAGATGTTAGGAAAGCAATCTTTTAAATTTCATACAAAGTGCTGAGTATCTGAAATCCTTCTAAAAGTTTGTAGCTTAAAAAATTCTTATATTAAAATGGCATTTTAAGTAGTGTGATATGTATTTCAATTTTTTTGGTGGTAGCCAATAAAGAGCTCATTACCTCATATTTAGACTAATGACATCTAAAGTGAGGGTGTTATACTTCATGGGCTATGCAAAATGATCCACTGTGGTTCAGAAAGAAATACTAGAGAAGTTTGGTTTGTAATTATTTTTATTTAATAAATTTAATTTTGTATCATCAATTAAAAGAATATGTGGATTTGTAACAGGGAGTCAGACCAAATCACTGGGGAGCAGAGGAGAGACATCAATCCAAGAGAATTCTTGGTCCACCAAAGCCAGCACCTCCCCCACAGAAGCACAGGGGAAAACCAGTGAGGTAGCTGATTGAAACAGCCACATCAGAGGGGACCACCCCAGACAACAGTAAACAAATCAGTCCATCAGCGTACATTGCCCTAGCAAGTCAACCTAGCAGGGGGCCACTGCAGGAGGCTGTGGCTGTCTGAAGCAACAGTAAATACTGTACTTGGCCTTGGCAGCTGAGCAGCTCAGGACCCAGCTGGAGGGAGCTTGTACTGAGGCTGTGCAGGGCCACAAAGGTCAAAACACAAGTGTACGGTGCAGGACTGCAAGCCATAGCAGGAGCTGGTAACCATGCTTCTGGCCCAGACACTTGTGTGCCCTGGGAAACTTTTGCTCCTTCCTGCGCAATGGCAGCCAGAAGAGGGGCAAAGACAACTGTGACAAATGTAGCTGACAATGGCCCACATTGGTTGAAAAGCTGGACACAGCACATGAAATTTTGGGAGGGAACTTTAAAATGGAGCACATGCAGCATCGTCCCTGTCTCCCTTGCCTTGGGACCCTGGTTGGGGAACACTGGCTGGAGCACCTGGGGGACCAACATGCACTGGGCTACTTGGGGCTTAGGCCTCCCATGGTTGCAGGCCAGCTCACAGAGGCAGCGTCCCATGATGGGACGTGCCTCACTGGGTGTCAGTGCTACATGCTACACCTGTCCCCGACTGCTTCCATATCCTCACCCTGAGAGCAGCACATGGAGGCATGAGCTGAGAATGCTCCTCAGTCCCAGGGGCAAGGCAGCCTCCTCGGGGGCTCAGGCCCCATGGATGAAGCTTCCCCTGCATGACTATTTGGAATGAGTGGGCAGCACACCCCAGATGCCGAGAGAGAGGGGGAGGGGAGAGGGAAATGAGGAAAGGTGGGGGGGGGGGAGAGAGAGAGAGAGAGAGAGTGCGCGAGAGAGCACCACTCCAGACAATGGTGATACTGAAACCCACAAGTGAACACCAGAATGGGAGATGGGTTCATGTAGAAATCTCTGGCTCCAAAAGGACAGATAAGGAATACGAGGAACTTGTGAGCATGATTGGATTTCCAGTTTTCTGGGAACATGAGAATGTCTGTGTTTTGTGGAAGAGGTTGGCTTGGAACAGGAATGTTCCCAGCCCCCTCAAATTTGGTATCCTATTAATAAAAACCTCTTTCCTTCCCCACAAATCTTTGCATTATGCTTGTATGTGGTAGCAAGTGGATGGACTCCAGGCTGCTGAGTTACAGCTTGCACTGGAATCTTCATCTTGCATTTATCAGATATATCAGAGACTGTAAATGAGGTATCCTAAGCAAAGAGTGGAAATTCCACAGACCAAGAATTGAAAGTGCTTTCTTTCTTTTTCTTTCTTTCTTTCTCTTTATTTTTTGCTTCAGCATATGATTATATAATACAGTGGAGTTGTGTCTTCAGGTTATATCATCTATTTAATTTTAACTACATAAATACCTACAAAAATGAACAAATAGCTTAGAGAATTTTCACCAAAGAAACCATCAAGCAAACAAGAAATGACAGAACTGATACTTTTATGTGTTAGATTTATCAGGAAGACTGTTGAAATATGGATTTAAGATGATTAAAACTTGGTTCCAGCTTTAAAGAAACTCAGACTCTAATATGGGAATCAGGCTTGTAAAGTAAAACACAGTGTGAGAACTATAATAAAAGCTTGTATAAGATCGGGTGATAGTGAGAATGTAGTGGACTTCGGTATTACTCTCAGGATAGAGGAGGTGCTAAGACATTTTGAGCTGGCTTCTGATTGAATTCATCTGTCAGACTGAAGTTTGAGGGTGGGAAGAGATGATCAGGCATTAATTTAGAAGACCACCCTCTGGGCAGTGTGATGAACTAGAGAGGAGTGAAGACAGGTAGGGAGACAGATTAGGAGTCTGTTGCCATAACTCACTCTGTACTTTGCTATCTTGATATCTTAAAATTGGAAATCTAATTTTGACCAAAATTCCCTCTGACTGGATCTTTCTTTCTTCTTTACTCATTTAGTATGATTTTTTTTTTAAATCATCATATCCTATAATCCCATGCCTTATTCTTACTCCCCCTTTTTAAAAACTCTCAAACCAGCACCTTCAACTGCTTCCATCCTTCTGACCCATCAATCTACAATGCCAGATGAATGTTTTCTCTGTTACTGCTGTCAAACTCCCACTGTTGTTAGGGAAAATTGCATAACCTTTAGACCTATGCTACTACCTACTAAGGAATGATTGCCTACTTACACTGAACCTTTATAACTCCCTAGAAATGCTTTTACTTCTAATTAACTCCTTTTCATAGTCTTTGCAGAGCCTTCTACAAAACTTTGTCACTTAACATGCCTAACTTATGCTCATGCACCATTATTCATAGCCATAGGTACTTTTTCTATGCAGAGGAATGATAAATCATCAAGTTATGAGGCCGGCACTCCTTCAATCACACTACCTTATTTCCACCCATTGTTTTTCTCCAAACTGTTCTCCACATTATTGCCAAGTCTTTCAAAGGAAGAGGTGCCCCAGGTGTTCTCTTCTGAATCGAGATCCTACTCTTTTAATTTTGGCTGCACATTGACATCACCTGGAGAGTTTGAGCAATCACTAATGCCTAGACTCTACCTACCAAGTGTGGGCACAGCATTGGTACATTTAGAAGTTCCCCCAGGTGATGCTAATGTGTAGCCAAGGTGAGATGAACCCATCCTCTGAGAGCTTGCTCCACCAGTCTCTAATCTTTGCTGACAGATAGATTTCATTTCTCTACTGGGTTTTTTCCTCCAGGGCAGTGGCCATTTCTTATTCATTTTTATAATTTAATGGTCTATTTCCTAGCAATTTTAGAGGATTCTCAAATATATTTTTAAATGAATAAAGTAATTAAATCAAGATGTATTCTGTTCATTTGTAACCCCTTCTCCCCAACCTCATTTCCAACTACAGATTCATTATTAGCAGTGCTGAGCTTGTAGTTGGTTTTTACTGAACGTTGCTTTTCTTTTTTGGTTTCCTATAATGATAAATTGAATTAAATACACCACTCTACCTAAGCTAGAAATCTGAGTCCCCTTTGATGATTTCCTCTTCCTACATCCGATTGATCAAGTCCTGGGAGTTTTTTTCTCTGAACATTTTCTCATCTTTTTTTCTTTTAAATTGAAGTATAATTGACATATAACATTATATTAGTTTCAACTGTACAACATGAGTCACTATTTGTATACATTGCCAAGTGAACACCATAATGTCTAGTTAACATCTGTCACCCTACATAATTACAAAAATTTTGTCTTTTGATGAGAACTTCTAAGAGTTACTCTCTTAGAAACTTTCAAATATGAAATATAGTATTAGTTACTATATTAGTCACAATGTTGTACATTGCATTCCCATGACATTTAAAAACAAATTTTAAAAGGACATTTGTACTTTTTGACATGCTTCACTCTGTTCTACATCCCTTTTGCACCTCTGGCAACCACCAAATAATTCTCTGTATCTGTCTTATTTTGTTTTGTTTTTAGATTACACATATAAATGAGATCATACACTGTTTACATTTCTCTGCTGACTTATGCCACTTAGGATAATACCCTCAAGGCCCATGTTGGCCATCTGTATGCCTTCTTGGAGAAAATAATGTCCATTAAGATTTCTGCCCATTTTTAAACGTTGGATTTTTGACTGTTGAGTTGTAGGAATTATACATACAAAAGAAAATCGGAATTATCTTCTGGAGGGCAGGCCCCTTGTAGTACAGGCGTCCCCGGCTAGATGAGTGTTCTAAGAACCCAACTATATCAGTGTACTAGTTGGTGTTGTTGTGAGAGGCTTGGTGAATTTTTTTTTTGAAAGCTCATTGCCTTTGCTTTTTTCATGAAGGGGGATTTACGAGCGCACCCACCCCATGCCTTGCTGAGTGTTCAGCAATTTTTGACCAAAAATGGCAGGACCTGCATGTCCCACTCTCCCTATTTGTCTGATCTCACCCCGAGTGACTATTCTTTATTTCCCCGGATGAAAATGTCCTGAAAGTGAAACGTTTTCCTGCTGTGAAAGAGGTAAAAAAAAAAAAAAAAAAAAAAAAAAAAAAAAAAAAAAAAAAAAAAAAAAAAAAAAAAAAAAAAAAAAAAAAAAAAAAAAAAAAAAAAAAAAAAAAAAAAAAAAAAAAAAAAAAAAAAAAAAAAAAAAAAAAAAAAAAAAAAAAAAAAAAAAAAAATGCAGAAACACTAAAAGGCATCAAAACCAATGAGTTCAGTCACCGAAATTCAGAATCCAAGATGGAGGCACAGTGTGTCTCCCTTCACAACCAACAATGAATACATCTACCTCAAAACCAGAGACAACCAGAAATTCCAGAATATGGACAAAAGGTCTAAAATACAAAAGGTATAAAGAGGGGATCCTTATCCAGACAGGTAGGAGGGGTGGAGCTGGGACAGAGAGTGGTTTGGTGGGATAGTTTGTTGGCTTTAGGTTTGGCAGTGCAGCAGCTGTGGTGGGATGTGACTGTGGCCCACCAGTGAAAAGTGCAGTCACAGTGGGGATGCCTGTTGAGTGCTCCCAGCACCACACCAGACCTGGAGGCTCACGGTTTCAGCGCTGGGGTGGGAGCGCACGGGGGTTGGGGAGGAATAAAGTCACATTGCTTCTGACTGTGAAAACTCGTGGGGGTTGGGGCAGAGAGACTGCTGGTCTCTCAGCAATCTGTGTGTTTAGAGGCCCCCACAGTCCTGGAATCTCTGCAGACCCACCCACTCTGGGAACTACTGTCAGGTCAATGGCTAGAGAGGAGCAAGTCCCATACAGGAAGCAGGAGAAGTGCCTGGAAAAGGGGCAGGTGCTGAGTAAGCAGTGTTGGGCCTTCTCAGAACCCTCTTGCACATACAGCACTACAGCATGGTGAAATGAGTTGCCTGTACTGATGAATACTTAAGGCTCTGCCCCTTACCACATAACAGGTGCAACAGCTCTACCTAAGACACAGAGTAGTGCTTGTCAAGTTGGGGAAATAGAGAACTATGGCTCCAAAAAGAGAACAAATCAAGGTTCCAGTGGGAGAACTAAGCAACAAGCAGACAGTCAATGTAACAGACACAGAGTTAAAAATGTTGGAAATAATGATGCTCACAGACTTGACAGATATGCTTAAATGTGGCAAACGCAGGAGGGAAGAAGTGAAGGCTAGACTAAGTGAAGCAAAAAAAAAAAAAAAAATACACATACACATGAAACCACTGGTGAAGGAAAATGGGGTTCAAATCAACAATTTGGGACATAAGGAAGAATAAACAGTCATCCAGTACAGAAAGAGGAAACAAGAATTGAAAAAATCAAGGAGGGGCTTAGGAACCTCTGGGATGACTTTAAATGTGACAACATCTGAATCATAGGGGTGCCAGAAGGAGGATAGGAAGAGCAAAAATTGAAAACTTGTGTGAAAAAATAATGAAGGAAAGAAATAGACATACAAGTCCCAAACAAACTTGATCCATATCAGACCACAACAAGACACATAATAATTAAAATGCCAAAGGTTAAAGACAAAGAGAGAATCTTAAAGCAGAAAGAGAAAAGAAGAGAGCTATCTACAAAGAGGGTCCAATAAATCTATTATCAGCTGGCTTCTCAAAAGAAACTGCAGACAAGAAGGGACTGGTAAGAAGTATTCAAAGTGATGGAAAGGAAGGACCTACAACCAAGATTACTCTATCCAGCAAAGCTATCATTTAGAATGGAAGGGCAGATAAAGTGCTTCCCATACAAGGTAAAACTAAGGGAGTTCATCATTATCAAGCCATTATTAATTATAGGAAAGTATAACATAAAGTTAAAGAGACTTACTTAAGAAAAAGAGGATCAAAATTATGAACATTAAAAGGACAACAAAATCACAACTATCAACAAGAGAACCTAAAAAGTAAAAATAAAAACAAAAACAAACCAAGCAACCAGACTAGAACCAGAATCATAGTTATGGGGATCATTGGAAGGGTTATCAGCTGGGAAAGGGAATGGGGCATAAAGGGGAAATGGTGCAGGGATTAATGAAACACAATTGATGGGTAAGACAGACAGGGGGAAGTTAAGGGTAATAGAGGAAAGGGTGAAACCAGAGAACTTATATGCACAACCAATGGCCATGAACTAAGGAGGACAGTAGGACTGCTGGAGGAAATGGAGGTCTTGGGTGGAAGGGAGCAAAGGCAAAAGAATTTGGGACAACTGTAACAGCATAATCAATAAAATACTCTTTAAAATCGATGAATTCAAAAACTGTTTTGAAGCCCTGGCTAGTGGCTCAGTGGATAGGCGCTGGCCTGTGAACCCAAAGGTCGCTTGTTCGATTCCCAGCCAGGGCACATAACCAGGTTGCAAACCAGGTTCTCCAGCCAGGTCCTTAGCTGGAGGCAGGTGAAAGGCAACTGTACATTGATGTCTCTCTCCGTCTTTGTCTCTCTCCCTTCCCCTCTAAAAGTAATAAAATCTTAAAAAACAGAACCAAAAAAAAAAAAAAAAAAGAAAAGAAAAGAAAAGAAAAGAAAACTGTTTTGAGCAGTGGAAAAAAATGTCTTGATAGATGTATTGCATATATGAAGTGTACTTTGAAAGTGACTGAAGTTCAAACATATAAGAATAAATACACAATTTTTAATAAATAAAGTTTAGTTTTTGGGTCCTCCCTTGTATAAATTTACCTCTTATCAGATATATGACTTGCAAATATTTTTTCACATTTAAACTTTTCATTTTGTTGATGTTTCCTTTGTGGTGCAGACACTTTTTAGTTTGATATAGTCTCACTTGTTTATTTTTGCCTTTGTTGCTTTTGTTTTTGGTGTCAGATTAAAAAAAAAAATCATTGCCAAGATTTATGTAAAAGATCTACCATCTATGTTTTCTTCAAGGAGTTTTATGTTTTGAGGTCTTTCACTCAAGTCTTTTTTTTTTTTTTAAGATTTTATTTATTATTTTTAGAGAGAGGGGAAAAGAGGGAGGCAGAAAGGGAGAGAAATATTGATGTATGGTTGCCTTTCACCTGCCTCCAGCTACATACCTGGCTGGAGACTTGGCTTGCAACCTGGTTATGTGCCCTGACTGGGGAATTGAACCAGTGACCTTTGGGTTCTCAGGCCAGCCCCTTTCCACTGAGGCACCAACCAGAGCTTCAAGTCTTTAATTTATTTTGAGCTAATGTTTGTTTTTGGTATAAGATAGTGGTCTAGATTTATTTATTAGCATGTGGCTGTCCAATTATCCCAACACCATTTATTGAAGAAACTGTCCTTTCCCCATTGTATATTCTTGGCTCTTGTCATAAGTCGATTGACCATATATCCATGGATTTTTTTTTTTTTTGACTCTTAATTCTGCTCCATTAGTTTATGTATCTATTTTTATGTCTAACCTGTAGTGTATTACTTACTGTACCTTTTAAATATATTTTAAAATCAGAGCATGGGTCGACTCCAGCTTTGTTCTTTCTTCTCCAGATTGCTTTGGTTATTTGGAGTCTTATGTGGTTTCATACAGATTTTAGAGTTGTTTGTTCTATTTCTCTTCTTATGGCATCCTTCCCTCATTTTGGTATTAGGATAATGCTGGACATGTAAAATGAGCTTGAAAGTAATTCCTCTTCTATTTTTCTGGAAGAGTTTGAGAAGGATTGGTATTAATTCTTTTTTGAATGTTTGGTAGAATCACCAGTGAATCAATCTGCCCCTGGACTTTTGTTTGTTGGGAGTTCTTTTTAAAATTTAATTTATTGGGGTGACATTTGTTCATAAAACCATCAGGTTTCAAGCTTACAACTCTACAAACCATCATCACACTGCATTGTGTGCCTTTCACCCAAAGCAAAATCTCTTTCCATCCCAATTTATTCTCCCTTTGCCCACCTCCATTTCCCTCCTCCCCCCTTTTCCCAAGGCTTTCACCACATTGCTGTCTGTGTCTATGAGTATATATGTATAATATATATATGTATATATAATACACACACAATATATATAGTATATTGCTTAATCCTTTCACCTTCCATTATCCAACTCCCCAACCCTCCTCCCCTCTGACCATTGTCAGTCTGTTCCATGTACCATGCCTCCGTTTCTATTTTGCTCATCAGTTTATTTTGTTCATCAGATTCCACGTATGAGACCATAAGGTATTGTCTTTCTCTGACTGCATTATTTTACATAGCATAATAATTTCCACATCCATTCATGTTATCACAAATAGTAAGATTTCCTTCTTTTTATGACTGAGTAGTATTCCTTTGTGTACATGTAGCACAGCTGTTGTAGTCACTCATCTACTGATGGGCACTTGGGCTGTTTCCAGATTTTGGCTATTGTGATAACACTGCAAGGAACATAGAGGTGCATATATGCTTTTAAATGCATGTTTTGAGTTTCTTCAGATATATTCCTAGAAGTGGGACTGCAGAGTAAAAAGGCAGTTTTATTTTTTGAAGAGACTCCATACTGTGTTCCACAGTGGCTGCTCAGATATATTCCTAGAAGTGGGACTGCAGAGTAAAAAGGCAGTTATATTTTGAAGAGACTCCATACTGTGTTCCACAGTGGCTGCACTGATCTGCATTCCCACCAACTGTGAAATCCTTACTAGCACTTGTTTGCTTCTTTGTTGATGATAGCATTTCTGACAGGCATGAAGTTACATCTCACTGTAGTTTTAATTTGCATCTCTCTGATAATTAATGATGTTGAGCATTTTTTCATGTCAATTGGCCATCTGTATGTCCTCTATGGAAAAATGCCCACTTTTTAAATTAAGGTGTCTTCTTGGTGTTGAGCTGTAGAAATTCTTTATATATTTTGTAACCTAACCCCTCATCAGATATATCACTGGCAAACATGTTCTCCCTTTCAATGGGTTCCCTTTCATTTGGTGGATGGTTTCTTTTGCTGTGCAAAAGCTTTTTGGTTTGCTATAGTCCCATTTGTTTATTTTTTCCCTTTCTTTGTTGGAAAATTTTTGAATACTGATTCATTCTGCTTTCTAGTAATTAATGTGTTCAGATTTTCTATTTCTTTATGATTCAGCCTTGGTAGCTTGTATGTTTCTAGGAATTTATCCATTTCTTCTAGGTTGCCCAAATTGTTGGTGCATAAAATTATTCATAGTAGAATGTTACTGTTATGATCCTTTGTATTTCTGTGGTATCTGGTTTTGTATTTTCTTATTTTCATTTTTGATTTTATTTTTTGAGTGTTTATTTATTTATTTTTTTGGGTGTGTCTAGCTACTGGTTTATCTTTTCAAAGACCTGGAACTTAGTTTCATTAATCTTTTCTTTTTGGTCTCTGTTTTACTTATTTCTGCTTTGATCTTTGTTATTTCTTTTCTTCTATTGAAGAAAAAGGACTTCATTTGTTTGTTTTTTCCCTCTAGTTATAGAGGAGTAAATTTAGGGTGTTTACTTCAAATTTTCTTGTTTCTTGAGGTAGGCCTTTACTGCCATGAACCTTCTTCTTATAACAACTTTTGCTTTGTCCCATGAATTTGATGTGCTGTAGTTACATTTTTATTTGTCTCAAGGTATTTAAAAAAATTTCTCCTTTGAATTCTTCTTTGATCCATTGATTGTTCAGTAGCATGTTTAATCCCCAAATACTTTTGAATTTTTAAGTTTTCTTCTTGTACTTGATGCCTAGTGTCATACCATTGTGGTTGGAAAAAATGCTTCTTATGATTTCAGTCCTCTTAGATTTAGTAAGACTTGTTTTGCAGCCAAACATACAATATGTACTTGAAAGTATTTCATATGCATTTGAGAAGAAAGTGTATTCTGTTGCTTTTGGATAGAATGTTCTGTACATATCACCCTGTCCTAGGGGCCTAGTTGGTTGGAGTGTTGTCCTGTGTACCAAAAGGTGATAGGTTTAATTCCTGGTCAGGGCACATACCTAAGTTGTGGTTTTGGTGCCTGATCAGGGTATGTACAGGAGGCAACCAATCTATGTTTCACCTCACATTGATATCTCTCTCTCTCTCATCAATAAATATATGCTCAGGTGAAGATTAAAAATTAATACAATAATAAAAAAGAATGTTCTGTATATATCTATTAAGTTCATCTTGTTTAATGTGTCATTTAGGGCTGATCCTTTTTTATCGATTTTTTGTCTGAGTGATTTATCCATTTATTTAAATGGGGCATTAAAAGCCCCCTACTATTGTTTTATTGCTGTCTGTTTTAACCATTTATACATATTAATATTTGCTTTATATATTTAATGCCTCTATATTGGATGCATAAATATTTACACATATGTCTTATTGGATTGATTTATTTATCATATGTAACATCCTTCTTTGTCTTTTATTATAGTGTTTGTTTTAAAGTCTATTTAATCTAACATAAGTTTGCTATCCCAACATTTTTTGGGGGTTTCCACTCATATGAATGCAATATCATTTTTCATCCCTTTATTTTCAGTCTTCGTGTGTCTATATCTGACCTGAGTCTCTTGTAGGCAGCAAATTGATGGGTCTTATTTTTTATTTATTTATTTTTTTACTAGGCAAAGACCTTTATTAATCTTGGTTTCATACTTTATTCCCAGGCTTCTTCAGCTTAATTAGCTGCAAAGAATGATTTGTATATAACCCAAAACTGAAAAGAGCTGCAGTGTCCAAGGGGCTAGAACTTAAAAATTAGAGATCTAGGTTTTATCAGATCCATAAACAAAATTTGAAAAAGCAGTCATGATATAAAATAGCAGCTCCCAGTAACTTCTTCAAGTTTATCTTCTTCAGAAGGTGACCCAATTCAGTTTGCTTCATTCTTGGAAGCCTCATCAAAATTCTCCACAAGATCTGGAACTTCATCATCATCATCCTCTCCTGTAGCAAGTGGTGCTTTTCCATCCACAGATAGTTTGGGCAGAGCTTCAGCTAGTCTCCTTAAACTAGTCAGGCTGTCTGCCCCACTCTGGTTTAAGATGCTGGGAAGCATTTCTGTCAGCTGCTTTGTCTCAGCATGGCCTGTGATGGTGAAAGTGTTGGCTGCCAGAGATGCCTGAACTTTAGGGTTGTTAAAGTTGGATCACAGTTTCTTGGTTTGTGAACATATTTACCTCTTCAATACCAGAGATATTGTTTACCCCTAACTTCTTTAAGGAGAACTGAAGTTTTTTATCATCTGCTATAGCTGTTCTGTGAACCACCTTGTTCTTTCTACGAGCAGTGCCTTTCCCACCAATGCACACTTGTGCCTGCAGTTTGGTGAGCTTCTCTTGGTTTATTATAGTTCTTTTTATCTTGTTGGAGAGAAAACGGGGCCGTGAGGGGGACTAGGGCTGGTGCTCAAGGGGTCTTTGGCAGACCAGCTGAGAATAAACGCGCACACGAGGGGACGCAAGATGGCGGCTCAGGTCGTATTTTCATAAACCCATTTGTCCATTTTTTGTTTCTATTTGAGACTTTAGTTCATTTACACTTATAGTAATTATTAATAGATATGTGCTTATTTACATTTCAGTAATTGTTGTCTGGCTGTTTTGTAGTTTCTCTACAAAGAGTTTCTTCTCTTGCTCTCTTTGTAGTTTTTTTTTTTTTAATAAATTTTTAAAAAAGATTTTATTTATTATTTTTCAGAGAGAGGGGAAGGGAGAGAGGCAGAGAAGTAGAGAAACATCAATGTATGGTTGCCTTTCACCTGCCTCCAGCTACAGACCTGGCTGGACACCTGGCTTGCAACCTGGTTATGTGCCCTGGCTGGGGAACTGAACCAGTGACCTTTGGGTTAGCAGGCAGGTGCCTTATCCACTGTACCACCAGCCAGGGCCCTCTCTTTGTAGTTTTATGATTTCTTTTAGTTGTATGTTTGGTTTCCTCCCATTTTATCTTTTGTATATCTACTATAGGATTTTGTTTTATGGTTATTATGAGGCTTACATACAATAATTACATTTATAACTTGTTTGATTATATTCTAAAACTTATCATTAACCCTGACCCCATTTTATGTTTTTGATTTTACATTTTACAACTATTGATTTTATGTATCCTTTAACTATTAATTGTTGTAGTTATTTTTACTACCTTTGTTTTTTAACCTTTAAAGATTTTCCTCCCCAGTCAGGGCACATAACCAGGTTGCAAGCCAGGTCTCCAGCCAGGTCCATGGCTAGAGGCAAATAAAAGGCAACCATAAATTGATGTTTCTCTCCCTCTCTGCCTCTCTCCCTTCCTCTCTCTCTGAAAATAATAAACAAAATCTTAAAAAATATATTTTCTTATTTATTTTAGAAAGAGGGGAAGGGAGGAAGAAAGAGGGAGAGAAACCTTGATGTGCAAGTAGGCCTTTCACACTCCCTCAAGTGGGGACCTGGCCTGCAACCCAGGTGTGTGCCCTCACCAGGAATCGAACTGACAACATTTCAGTTCATAGGCCAGCACCCAATCCACTGTGTCACACCAGCCAAGGCTAGTTTTTTACCCTTCTATGATCTTTATAAGAGGTTAGTTCTCTACCTTTATTATGCATTTAATTTTTCAGTCAGATTTATTCTTTCATGTGTTTTCCTGTTGCTAATTAGCACCCTTTCAGCTTAAAGGAGCCTTTTTAACATTTCATGTAAGGCTTAGAGATGAACTCCTTGAACTTTTGCTTGTATGGAAATAATTTATCTTCTCTTCAATTTTAAATGGCAGTTTTGCATTGTATAGTATTCTTGGTTAGACGTTTTTATTTTCCAGCATTTTGAATATATTATGCCACTCCCTTCTGGCCTACAAAATTTCTGCTGAAAGATCTGTTGATAAGCTTATTGGGGTATTCTTGTAACAAGTTCTATTTCTCTTGCTCTTTTTAGGATTCCCTCCTTGTCTTTACTTTCAACTATTTTTATTATAATGTGTCTTGATGTGGGTCTCTTTGGGTTCTTCATTTTGGAACTCTTTGGGCTTCCTGGACTTGGATATCTGTTTCCTTCTTCAAGTTAGGTTTGGCCATTGTTTTTCAAATAACATTCTGAGGTTTTATCTGGATCTTTTGTTTGAATCGTATTCCTTTGTTTCTTCATTTTTTTTTTTTTTTTTTTTTTTTTGATCCTGTGTTGGTTTGTATGCTTTAGATGAAACAATCACCTCTCCTATTCTGGAAGAGTTGTCTTGGTGTAGCCAGAGCATCTTGTTGTTCAGCCCCACACTAACTCTTTGTTGTCTCTCAAATTTTTGTGATTGTCCAAGCAATGTATTTTACTCTTAATAGCTCCTGGTAGTTAAGGAGATATTTTAGTGTTCCAAAGGAAATGATCTCAATAAGCATCTAGATTGAAGCTGATTGGAAACCAGACACTCAGGCAGCATTAAAAAAATACATGAGTGCCCATGCATGTGCACCCACGCATGCGCACCCATGCACCCATGCACACAGATTCCCATGGGACTGCAAGCATAAGTCCCACTGGCCACCAGAGCCAGGTAATCTGGAGGTGTCCCCTGGATGGTATTTATAGAAATAAAGGCTCCAGACAAGTGTATAAGCTCTTTTCTCAAAGATACCGGTGAGCTGAAGTAAGGCAGAGGGAAAATGCAAAGATGATGTCCATTGATCTGTTCCCTGAGAATAGCTCCTATGGCCCCAGTGTGTGCCAATCCTGAAACCTTCCCGCCAGACTAAAGCCCCAGGATAAGCAAATAGGCCCCTCTCACAGAAATATTGAAGGTGTATTTCAATCTGTTTTTCTTTGCAGTGCCCTGGCAATAGAAACCTGCCAAGAATCAACTCAGATTATTATAGCCCTATGGGACTCAGGAATACAAACCCTGTTGGCTACCAAAACCAGATAGTCAAGGGGTGTTTCCTGAGTGGCAATGCAAAAGCTAGGGTACCAGATATAAAAACCAGAGTACCAGACATGAATAAGTGTTCTCCTCCAGGAGATACTGGTGCTCTAGAGTGTGACAGAGGGAGAGCACAAAGATAATGTTTGTTCTTCAAGGTTTATGGAAAGAATCACAGTCAGTCCTCTGATCTGTGTTTCATTCTAAGCCTCCCACACTTAGAATCTGAGGCTACACCTATGATGATTAGCTAATAGGCCTCTTTCATAGATAGATTGAGCTTCTGGGTCTGTTGTTTCTTGCTATCCCCTGGGGGTGATAGTTGTTTAAGAACTCTTTTTCTATTGGTTATAGTCCTGTGGAACCTGTGAACATGAGCCCCAGTGGCCACCAGAACCAGGCCATGTAGAGGTGTCTCCTGGAAGTAGTAGCAAAAATCAGGGCACCAGGTTACAGTATGAGTTGTCTACTCAGATGCTAGCAAGCTGAAGTGAGGCAGAGGAGAGCACAAATATGGTGCCTGGCCTCTGTTTCCTGAGAGCACTTCATTGGGCCTCTACACATGGGTCAAACCAGGAGCCTGACCCTTAAGTCAAAGTTCCTAGACCAGTGAAATAGGCCTATTCACAGGAAGAATAGGGGTGTGTTTCAGTGTCTGTGCTATGCCCAGGGGTGGTAGCTTGCCAGGAATTGTCTCTCTAATTGTTACAGTTCCATGGGACCTAGGAATGCAAGCCACCCTCCCCTCTTCCTGGGTTGTTAAAACTAGGCAATCAAGGGACAACCCCTGGGTGATAGCTACACAAATCAGGGCATGAGAGATGTTTAAAAACTCCCTTCTGGAAAATACTGTGCTCTGTAGTTCAGCAGTGGACCAGCACAAAGATGGTGCCTGCCAGCTGTAGAAAGGCAAAGGGTGAGTGTAAAGATGTCACTTGCTGGAAAAAGTGAAAAAAATATTAGTATTGGCTAGAGTGGGGCAAAGGGAGAGCCTGAAGGTGGCATCCACTGGCTGGAACAAGGTAGAGGGGGACCATAAGATGGGACCCACAGGAAAAAAAGAGGAAAAGATGGTATCCTCAGGCTAAAGCAAGGCAGAGGTAGACTGGCCTCTGTCCCTGGAGAGCAGGGATCCCCGACCCCCTGGCTGAGGACTGGTGCCAATCAGTAGCCTGTTAGGAATTGTCTAAGAGAGAAGTTTGCCTGAGCTCCGCCTCCTGTCACAGCTCCCACCTGGAACAACTCTTGCTTCCTATCCCTGCCCTGCCCTGCCCCCCAACCTGGTCCACAGCAGGAGGTGAGCAACAGGGAATCTGTGAGGCTCGCCTGAGCTCCGCCTCCTCTCCCCCAATACTGCCACTTCCTTCATGGAAAAACCAGTCCCTGGTGCCAAGAAGGTTGGGGACTGCTGCTGGATAGTGTTCCAGCAGCTTCTTAGATACTTGTGTGTTAAATTAGATGCTGACCCCTCAGCCCAGTATTTAAATATAAGCAGATGAGTCTCACTTCAAGTTACAGTACCTTTGGCTGTCTCTGATCTGAGCCCTGGGTTGGGTGGGTCCAAGCAAGTGACCCCTTTAGGAGCCATTTCTCATATCACGATAGTCTTGTGGGTATTGTGATTGTGAGACCTGTTAGTTTTCAAAGCTAAATGTTTTGGGAGATCACCTTTTAAGTACAGTTCTCAAAAGTTGAGGTGCCTGATGGGGAGTTCAACTCTGCTTCTCAGGGTTTGCTTTCCCTCTTGATAAGACTTGTTGCACCAGAGGTGGGGTGTATGGGAAGATTGTGTCTCAGCTTCTCCTGCTCTATTCAATGTGGTTTTCTTCTTATATGATGTACGGTTGTTGCTTAGCAAGCAGTGTGTTTTTTCAAGAGGAAATTCTTCATATATAGCTGCAGACTTGGTATGTTAATGGAAGGAGGTGAGTTAAAGATCTTCCTAAGTCACCATCTTGAACCAAAACCTATCCTCTTCCTTTTAAAAATAATTTTTTATGTTGCTACAATTTCAAACTAACAAATATTTTTCAAGAATAGTACAGATTTTCTGTATATACGTTTTTGCCCAGAAACCCCATTCAAGCTTTGCTAATTATTCTAATAATGTCTTTATAGCAAATGCATCTGAGCCAAGATCAGGTATTACACCCAGTTGTTACGTTGCTCAATTTTCCTTAAATCTGAATCGGTTCTTCAGTCTTTTAATGAAAACTTATCTCTTCCTCTTTTTTCTCAGAATTAACTACTATTTGTAAATCAGTATGATTAATTACTATTGTCTTTATACTTTTACTGATTCTTTGTATCTAATACTATTTTATATTTTTAAACTACTTAAATGTTATCCCATAGCTGTATCCTTTTGCAATTAGGACAAATGTCTAATTCTTTAGTTTGTTGTGTCTGTTGAATCCCATTTTTTGGATTGTTTACTTTTTAGTCTCATAACTTTTTATTTATTTATTTATTATTTCCAGAGAGAGAGGAAGGGAGAGAGACAGAGAGGGAGAGAAACATCAATGTATGGTTGCCTTTCACCTGCCTCTAGCCAAGGACCTGGCTGGAGACCTGGCTTGCAACCTGTTTATGTGCCCTGGCTGAGGAATCAAACCAGCAACCTTTGGGTTTGCAGGTCAGCACCTTATCCACTGTGCTACCAGCCAGGGCTCATAACTTATTTTTTAAAAAATTAACTCATGTTAGTGATTAAAAAAATGTCTCTTTCAGAGAACCTAGTTATTACTGGTCAGTGACCAATTTTTATATGAATTTTTTTCTGGGTTTGAACATTCCAAAATCATTCAGCTATTGTAAAGTCAAAACCCTAATCAGCAGGAGCACAAATCATGATTCATGATTACATAGTCCCTTGGAGACCCTTTTTTCTTTTCAAGCTCATGCCATAATGATGGAGGGCTCAAATGTTGGAAAACTTTAGTTTCAGGTAACAGCCAATAAGCTTAGTGATTAATGTATGTAAAAGCTATTGTTTCAGGAACTGAAGGAATGACCCAACTTGATTTCAGCTAATAAACTTGGTAATAATGTATGTAAAAAGCTATTATTTTAGGAACTGGAAGAATGACCCACCTTGGCTCCAGGGTAAGACCTCCACCTAGGACATAAAGAAAGAATGCTGCAGCTTTGATCTCATTAATATTTTCCTGAATTCCAAGCCCCTTATCAACACCTTTTTCCCTCCTTATAAAAAGGGTCCATTTACAATAGAATGTATGACAGTCTGTTGGGGTGCAAACCCACTATCTTCTCAGATCCCCAGTCATCTGAATAAAGCGCCCGTAAAGAGTCAGTCCCTGTCTCTGCTTATTGGGTCTGGTAGATGACAGGTAGCACAAACACTGGCTTTTCCAGTTTCATATTTTGGCAACTCTGCCAGGACAGACATTGGGACTCTCTGGTAAGTCTGGGTAACTTAGCAGGGAGTCCCATTGGCTGCCTGGACTGGCAGGCCCCAGGGTGTGAATTTGGAGATTCCCCAGCAGCTGCCAAGTAATTTCACTTGGGGACTCCACCTCCAACTCGGCACCTCCAGTCATCATCTTTGATTGATTTTGAATGAATCGCTGCGTTTTCTGGTTCAGGTTACAACCCCGGGCCACAACTAAGATCATTAGGGAAAAAAGAAAAATGGCTGTACTTCCATGTCCCATCCCCAAATTGCAAAGAGTGGGGGATTTTGGCTTTCTCCCACTCTGTAACAGTAATAGAAAAGCTTGCTAGTCATCTTGCTGTGTTAGGGGGTGAATTTTATCTACTTTACCCTTCTACTGAGGCTACAGAACTTAGACTTTTTTCACAGAGGGCTGGTTTTATTTTATTTTATCTCATTTATTTCTTTTACTGTGAAGTAAAAGTATGAGGAGGAACTCATAATTTTAAATTTCTGCTTGTACTAAACGGCTCAAAGTCTTATTTCTGGTAAGCACCTTCTTCATCCCAATCCCTCCTCACTCATGACAGGGTCGTATTGTGTGCTTTCAACTCTGATGTTTAGTTCCTTCTTTATTTCTGCTACCTAAGTATTTCCGTATGCTTTTTTTTTTTTTTTTCTGTAAGCTCAAGTATACCTTTAAAATAAATATATATTTGCACCCTGCATAACTAGGTGTTTGTAGTGGAAGAGTTTTCATGTTATCTACTCTGACTGTTATAGTTAGGGATTGATTGTGTTCAGCTCAAGTAAGAGAAACCCAAGTACAATGACCTACCCAAATTGGAATTTATTTTCTCATTTACTAAGAAGTTCAGAGGTAAGCAGATTTATGTGTTTCTATTTTCCTATTCTTAGCATGTAATTTTCATTCTTGTATCTCAAGCTGGTTCCTGTACCTCTAGGTAACATATATTTTCACAGCAGAAAAACCTGAAAGGTAAAGACAAAAGATTATTTGCCATTTGAGATTCTTTCCCTGCTCTCCCTTCCCCTCCCTCTTTTTCTTTTTTAAATCATGAAAATGGCATTTTCATAAGCTCCACAGAACAACTTTTATTTAAATCTCATTGGCCAGACCTGAGTCATTTGATTCCTTGTAGATGCAATAGAGTTTGGTAAATACATTTTGTCCTGTTAAAAAGCACTCATAGTTTTCAATAAGGCACATTATCATTTATCATCCCAAACAAAATGAGTATATTGTTAGCAAGGAAAAAGGGGAGAATAGTTATAAGACAAGTAATTATCAATATTTGCCATGCAGGAACTGAAAGTCTCCTGGGCTCTTTCTACTATGCTGCAACTTCCGTTTAGTTTTTAGGTTGATAAACAGGGCTGAAAATGTAATTTGCAGGGCTGAGTGCACAATGAATGTATGGAGCCCCTTGTTGAAGAAGCAGGATTAAAGTGCCATGAAAAGGTACTAAAATAAAAGAAAACCAACAAACTTTTTTCTTAATTTTGTGTTCTCTCAACTTTTATAATATTTTTAATTTGCTGTTTAATATCATTTTAAGCAAATAAAAATTAATAACTTAAGTTATTAGCCTGAATTTTCCCATATATCTTCATATTTTTCAATGCCGGTTTTAAAATGAAAATATAAGAGCATTTAACATGTATGCATGATCATTGAAATTATACAAGTTACATTTCATAGTGTGCACATGTATCTGTATTTTGTTGTTACAATAGTGAAAATGCACAAATCTCAGTTTTAAAATTTCATTTTTTGATATATACACATTCTACCAATATTTTCTACCTTTGGCTTACTGATGAGTAATGAAGACTGAAGGAAGAGGAACTATGGTTCGCCCTTTCCTTTTGTCATCATTTTCAGTATGTGTTTGGCAGCTTCCATACCACTTACCTCGTGATCTTATTGGTGTGCTGGAATTCCTATTTATGGGGTATTGTAAACACTATGTGAATGGGTCACCAACAACTAGCACTGAGCACACTTATCTAAAAGTGCTGATATGGAAAGATCTTGAAGATAAATAAAAAATATAAGGTACAGGACAGTATGTGAGTCCTTTTGTATAAATAAAAAGGAATATGTTTGCTATGCATATATAAGTACATTGAATATGCATAACTTTTTACAGAAAATGAATTTTTAGAAACTATAAAATTCTTTGAGGAGAGGGAAGGATTTTCATTTTGTTTCTTTTTTACTATTTGGATTTTCAGTCTGTATTCAAACATCATAGAAATGAATGAAGAAGAAAGCAACCAGCAACCCAACACCCAGTAATAACCACTGGTAATATTTGGGGAGAATCTCTTTCTAATGTAAATACAGATGAAGAATGAGTAAGAAAGAGAGACTGAAAGAGAAAAATCAGAGAAAGAGCAAGTTATAAAAGGTATAAGATTAAATTTACTTGAATTTAACAAAAACAAAAAATGGGGAAAAGTGAATAGCTAAACCTTATATTATTTCTTCTCCACAAAAGGTATTAGAGTCTAAAAGATCCCTCTTGGAGTTATTGGATGAGATCCAGCACTGCCCCCTTCTAAACTACATTTCATTCTTAGACACTATCTCTTAACATCTTATATATTAAAGAGATAATGTCAACTCATTTTCACCTTTCTTGGTCTCTGTGAACTTATACTACTTTTATCATTTTTAATATTTGAAATGAAAATATTTTCAGTAGGGAGTTAAATAGAGAGTCAGTGTTAATGCCTGGTGGTATTGAATAATGTAGAAAAACAAACACTTTCATACACTTGGGGGGTGAAATATACACTGATAAACACTTGGAATGGTAATTTGCATATTTAGAAACATTTTAAATATATAAGTTTTTCAGCCCAAAAAAATCTACTGGTACAAAGATAATTACAGATATTTTTGCTATATTAATTATAATACTAAAAAGCTGGAAAAAATGTTAATCAGTAAGGAAATGGTTTTATGACACACAGTACATTCATTATGCAGAATACTATACAATGTTAAAAAATCATGGAGACAAATATGTACTAAAATGGAAAAATGGTCTATAGATTGTATTAAGAGGAATAAAACAATATAATTTATGTACAGTATTATTCCATTTATTTTAAAAGACTATATATGTACAGATATCCTTACATCCACATTTGTACAGAATGGTACATATAGAGGAGACAGAAAGAGGAAGAGCCTGGGAGGATGAAGAGGAACTCACACATGTATACTTAAAAATTGCTTTTGTGTTTTACTAAAGAAATGTCTACATTGTACAATATAAAAGAGAGAGGGAGGGAAAAAGAAAAAACAGTCACTTTACTGTCTTCTCAAATATTTATTATGCTAAAGAGTCTAATTTTGTCTAGTATTTCATGTTTAAAGATTAATACAATGATTAAATCTGCATTATATTTAAACTGAAAAAGGCAAGGCGCTGGCTGGTGGCTCAGTGCATAGGCGATGACCTTTGAACCCAAAGATTGCTGCTGTGATTCTCAGAGCACATAACCAGGTTGCAAGCTAGGTCTCCAGCAAGGTCTGTAGCTGGAGGCAGGTGAAAGGCAACCATACATTGATGTCTCTCTCTCCCTTCCCCTCTCTCTGAAAATAATAAATAAACTCTTAAAAAAATTAAAACAAAAAAATTAAAAAGACAAACAAATGAGCTTTTTACACAATCTACATTGTTTGCCATAAATATTAGCTAACAAGCTGGTACTTTCCCTCACCTCAAAATGGCATAATTTCTTTCTTATTGTGCTTAGGATTTTGGAATAATTTAATTCACCATTCCCTTTGACCTTGAATAAAAAGTGCAAGGTTACTGGCAATATTATTCACTTCCAAAGTTTTTCTAAAAATATCTTGCCCTTTATGCCTATGTTTTCACTGAGACTACTGAATCCACTATAAAATAAAGCTTGATTATATTCTTATTTTATACTTTAGATAGTCGTATAGGTTAGCCTACAATGTTGTAATTTGGGTTACTATGACTTATACTAGCAATCATCTTTCTACATTAAAAGGTACATATCAGCTATTCACTGATGTGTTGAGGTACGAGAGTAAGGAAACAATATCATCAAATGGATTAGTTCGAACTCTTAAGTATCTACTTATGTGTTACCAATTACATCAACAATCCAGTATCTACTGTGAGCAATCCTTATGGTAAATTTGATGGAAGATAATCCATTTTTTTTAAGGCATTAAAAAATTTTTTTTTAATTTAATTTTATTGTTGTTTTATTACATCCATCCCCTTTTTCCTTCCCTCTGTCCCCTTCCGCACCTACCCACTCTCCCCAAAGTCAATCCCACTTGTCCATGTCCATGGTTCTTTCATACTAGTTCCCTGACTAAACTGCTCCCCTTCTTTGCCTCCTCCTCTCCCTCCCCCTCTCCCCGCTCCCCTTTGCCCACTGGAGACCTATTCATTGTATTCATGTATCTGGTTCTGTTTTGCTTGTTTGTTTGTTTTATTTATTATTGTCCTGTAATGGGTGAGATCATATGGTATTTATCTTTCACTGACTGGCTTATTTCACTAAGCATAATACTTTCTAGTTCCACCCAAAAGTTAGGAGTTCCTTCTTTCTTTCTGCTGTGTAGTATTCCATGGTGTAAATGTACCAAAATTTTTTGATCCGATCATCCACTGATGGGCACTTAGGCTGTTTCCAGCACTTGGCTATTATAAATAGCAGTGCTATGCACATAGCGGTACATAGGTTCTTCTGAATTAGTGTTTCAGGGTTCTTCAGGTAGTCCTAGTAGTGGAATTGCTGGATCAAAAGGCAGTTCCATTTTTAGTTTTTTAAGGAAACTCCATACTGTTTTCCATAGTGGCTGCACCAGCCTGCATTCCCACCAATAGCACACCAGGGTTCCCTTTGCCCCACATCCTCACCAACACTTGTTGTTAGTTGATTTGTTGATGATTGCCATTCTGGCAGGTGTGGGGTTGTATCTCATTGTGGTTTTAATTTGCATCTCTCTGAGGGTTAGTGATATTGAACATTCTTTCATATGCCTTTGGGCCCTTTGTATGTCTCCCTCATTGAGTTGTCTGTTCAGGTCCTTTGCCCATCTTTTAATTGGGCTGCCTGTGTCCCTGGTGTTGAGTTGCATGAGTTCTTTATATATTTTGGATGTCAAACCCTTCCTTGTCTGAGGTATCATTGGCAAATATGTTTTCCCATACAGTTGATTCCCTTTGAATTTTGCTGGTGTTTTCTTTAGCTGAACAGAAACTTATCAATTTGATATAGTCCCATGTGTTTATTTGTTCTTTTATTTCCTTTGCCCTTGGTGAAGTATCAGTAGACATATCTCTGCATAGGATATCTAAAATTTTACTGCCTCTAGTTTCCTCCAGCACCTTTATGGTGGCACTGCTTATGTTTAAGTTCTTTGTCCATCTTGAGTTTATTCTGGTGTATGGTGTAAGTTGGTGGTCTAGTTTTATCTTTTTGCATGTTGCTGTCCAGTTCTCCCAATACCACTTGTTGAAGAGACTGTTTTTACTCCATTTTATGTTCCTTCCCACTTTGTCAAATATTAATTGACCATAGAGTCCTAGGTTTACTTCTGGGGTCTCTATTCTGTTCCATTGATCTGTATGTCTATTCTTATGCCAGTGCCAGACTGTTTAGATTATAGTAGCCTTGTAGTATAGTTTGATGTCCAGTATTGTGATTCCTCCTACCTTGTTCTTCTTTCTCAAGATTGCTGTGGCTATTCGTGGGTATTTTTGGCTCATATAAATTTTTGAAGTGTTTTTTCTGTTTCTATGAAGTATGCCCTTGGTATTTTAATTTTAATTTTAATGATGTTAATTCTTCCCATCCATGAACATGGTATATGCTTCCATTTATTTGTATCTTCCTTAATTTCTTTCTTCAATGTTCTTTGTTTTCTGAGTACAGATCTTTTACCTCCTTGGTTAAGTTGATTCCTAAGTACTTTATTTTCTTGTTGCTATGGTAAATGGGATTTGTTTTCTAGCTTCTATCTCTGATGTTTCATTATTGGTATACAAAAATGCTTTTGATTTCTGGATATTGACTTTATATCCAGCTATTTTGCTAAATTTGCTTATTAGGTCGAGTAAGTTTTTGGTGGAGTCTATCAGGTTTTGTATGTACACTATCATATCATCTGCAAATAATGACAGTTTGACTTCCTCCTTTCAAATTTGGATACCTTTGATTCCTTTTTCTTCTCTGAAAGCTATGGCTAGAACTTCCAAAATGATGTTGAACAGAAGTGGATAAAGTAGACAGCCTTGTCTCATTCCTGATTTTAGGGGGAAAGCCTTTTAGTTTTTGCCCATTGAGTATGATGTTGGCTTCAGGTTTTTCATATATGGCCTTTATTATGTTGAGGTAAGCTCCCTCTATTCTTATATTGCTGAGGGTTTTTATAATAAATGGTTGTTGTACTTTATCAAATGCTTTTTCAGCATCTATTGATATGATCACATGGTTTTTGTCTTTCATTTTGTTGATGTGGTATATTACATTTATTGATTTACAAGTGTTGTACCATCCTTGCTTCCCTGGGATGAAACCCACTTGATCATGGTGTATGATCTTTGTAATGTATTGCTGAATCCGGTTGGCCAATATTTTGTTGAGAATGTTAGCATCTATGTTCTTCAGCGATATTGGCCTATAGTTTTCTTTCTTAGTTGAGTCTTGACCTGGTTTTGGGATTAGAATAATATTGGCTTCATAGAAAGAGTTTGGAAGTCTTCCCTCTTCTTGGATTTTTTGGAATAGGTTGAGAAGGATAGGAGTTATTCTTCTCTAAATGTTTTGTAGAATTCATCTGTGTAGCCATCTGGTCCAGGGCTCTTGAGCTTTGGGAGATTTTGGATTACTTCTTCAATTTCACTAGTTGTTATTGGCCTATTCAGGCTTTCTGCTTCTTCTGGATTCAGTTTTGGTAGATTATACATTTCCAGAAATGTGTTCATTTCACCCAGGTTGTCATATTTCTTGTCATATAGTTGTTTGTAGTAATTTCTTACAATCCTTTGTATTTCTGAAGTATCAATTGTGATTTCTCCTCTGTCATTTTTTCTGTTTATTTGGGTCCTCTCTCTCTTTTTCTTGATGAGTCTGCATAAAGGCTTGTCAATTTTGTTTATTTTTCAAAGAACCAGCTCTTGGACTTGTTGATTCTTTGAATTGTAGTTGAATCTCTAAGTTATTTAATTCTGCTCTGATCTTGATGATTTCCTTCCTTCTACTTGCTCTGGGCTTTGTTGTTGTTCTTCTAGTTCTTGCAGCTTTATGGTTAGGCTGTTTGTATAAGTTTCTTCTGACCTTTTTAGGTAAGCCTGTACTGCTATGAATTTCCCTCTGAGCACTGCCTTTGCTGTGTCCCATAGGTTCTGGACTGTTGTGTATTCATTGTCATTTGTTTCCAGAAACATTTTGATTTTATTTTTGATCTCATTGTTAACCCATTTCTTACTTAAAAGCATGTTATTTAGCCTCCATGTGTTAGAGTGTTTTTGTTTTTTTCCCTTGAGGTTTAGTTGCTAGTTTCAAGCCATTGTGATCTGAGAAGATGTTTGGTATGATTTCAACTTTCCTGTATTTGTGGAGGCTTGTCTTGTGACCTACCATGTGGTCTATCTTAAAAAATGTTCCATGTGTATTTGAAAAGAATGTGCATTTTGCTGCTTTGGGGTGAAAGGTGCTGTGCATATCAATTGAGTCCATTTCCTCTAGAGTGGTGTTCAATGCCATAACATCCTATGTGATTTTTTTTTTTTTTTTGAAGATCTGTCCATTGTTGATAGTGGGGTATTAAAATCCCCTACATTTAGTGTGTTGCTGTCTATATCCTTCTTGAAGGTCCTCCAAGATTTTCCTTATATATTTCAGAGCTCCTATGTTGGGTGCATATATGTTTACCAGAGTTATTTCTTCTTGATGGATTGTTCCCTTAAGTACTATGAAATGTCCTTCTTTATCCCTTTTTATGGCCTTCATTGTAAAATCTATTTTGTCTGAAATAAGTATTGCTACTCCAGCCTTTTTTTCATATCTATTTACTTGATATATATTTTTCCATCTCTTCACTTTCAATCTGTGTCAATCTTTTGTTCTGAGGTGGATCTCTTGAAGACAACATATATGTGGGTCATGTATTCTTATCTATTCAGCTACCCTATGTCTTTTGATTGGTGCATTTAATCCATTTACATTTAAGGTTATTATTAATTGATACTTATTTATTACAATTTTCCCACTTTGTACCTGTGTTCCTGTTTGTATCTTTGTTTATTTATTTATTTATGTTTAAAGCAGACCCTTTAGCATTTGTTGCAATGCTGGTTTGGTAGAAATGTATTCTTTTAGTCTTCTTTTGTCTGGGAAACTCCTTATTTCTCCTTCCATTTTGAACAAGAGCCTTGCTGGGTAGAGTAGCCTTGGTTGCAGGCCTTTGTTTCCCATTTCTTGGAATATTTTTTGCCATTCCTTTCTGGCTTGTATTGTTTCTGTTGAATAATCATTTGATAACTTTATTGGGGACCGCTTATATGTTATTCGCTCTTTGTTTTTTGATGCTTTTAGAATTCTCTCATTGTCTTTGAAATTTGCCATTTTAATTATAATGTGTCTTGGAGTGGATCTGTTTGGGTTGATCTTCGTTGGGACCCTCTGTGCTTCCTGAACTTGAGTAATGTTTTCATTCATCATGTTAGAGAAATTTTCTATCATGACTTTTTTGAACAGGTTTTCCATTCCTTGTTTCTCTTCTCTTTCTGGTATCCCTATGATACAGATGTTATTGCATTTCATGTTTTCCTGCAGCTCTCTTAAAACCTCTTCATTCTTGTTCAGCCATTTTTCATTCTCTTGCACTGTCTTGGAATATTTTTCTACGTTGTCTTCCAGGTTGCTGATCTGATCCTCTGCTTTCTCTAGCCTACTGTTGATTCCTTCTACTGTATTCTTCAATTCAGAAATTGTATTCTTCATTTCCTCTTGGCTCTTACTGATAGTTTCTCAGTCTTTTTTAATGCTGGTGTAGTTCTCAGTAAGTTCCTTGTAGCTTCCCTGGAGTTCTTTGTAGTTCCCCTGGAGTTGTCTATAGTTTTCTTTGAGCTGGCTGAGCTTGTTGAGCTTCTCTGTCATCATTATTTTGAATTCCATATTTGATAGTTTGTTTGCCTTTGTTTCATTTAGTGATCTTTCTGGGGATTCTTCCTTTCCTTTTGGTGATGGACTGATTCTTTTTTCCCCCATTTTGGGTGTCTGTTGTTGCTTGTTTTTGTCTTGGATTAATCTGCTTTGATTCCTTGCCTTCGTGGAGCATCCTTCTGTGTTAGGAGATTTGTGGAGTTCAGTGTTGCAGTCTCCTTGATCTTCTCAACTTGTTGCTCTTGGAGTGGCCTTCATGTTTTTAACTTGGGCTGTCTGGTTGTATTTTGTATTTGTTGTATGTGTTTCTCCTTTCCCTCCAGTTGGATAATTGACAAACACTCCTTCTATCCCATCTCATAGACTACTAGTCCAGGCAAAATAATCACACCTTCAGAGATGTCTTTCTCCTTTTATCCCCCTTTCAACTGCCTATGAACCAAGCTATATACCCATGCCCTCCAAGGTAACCCCCACTTTTAATCACACCCTCAGCTGCAACTGAACCAGTCTTAATAGGGATGTAGATATGATAAGGGTGTTATACGAGGGGAAAATGATTAAGTTGACTGAAGTATAGATAATTTTGAAGGGTGCAAAGGAGCAGCAAAGATAGTGGGGGTATGAGAAAGCCAACTTATCTCTTATATAGAAATGGGGAGGAGGAAATCAAATGCTTCAAGTTTGAGTGAACAGCATAAGCTTATATATATATATTTGCTGCATCTACCTCCCTGTCCACCCTTAATGAGCCATGATTGGTCCAGGTGGAGCCAGAACCTGTGTGCTTTTAGCAGAAAAAAAGGAATGTGTAGTCCCTAATAGCACCTCCACACCCCCCAACCACCCACCCAAAAAAAAAAAAAAAAAAAAAAAGAAAAGAAAAATAAAAAGAAAGAAAGAAGGAGAAAGAAAGAAAGGGTTTAAGCTGCTGGGGAGGGGAGGAATACTTAGATTGAGGACTGGGAATGAGTTGTAGCAGGAGAGTGAGTGGACTTTAAAACAAGAGTAAGTGGAGGGTCTTAGGTAGTTAGGTGGATTGAGGTAAGGGAGGAGTAAAAATATAGGAATTGGGATACACTATGATATAAACAGTATTTACTTAAAATGCACTAATTGTGAAGGTTGGAAGTAACTTTTGAAAAGGGTATGTTAGAGATTCATGTAGCTCTCGGTGTAACTCAGGTGCTTGAGATTAGCAGCAATCCTCCCTCTCCAGCTCCTCGAGGAGGTTTCTGCTTGCAGTGGGCACCTGGCTCCAATGGTGGGGGTGGGGTGACCTGCAACTTTGTTTGCTCCTGTGATGGCTGGTCCTCCCCTTGCAGCTCTTGAAGGAGGCAGTCCCTGTTCGCAAAGAGTGCCTGGCTCCTCAGGGGCCCTGCAGGTCGTTTGCTGGTGAAGGCTGGCCCTCCACGCAGTCCAGATCTTTTCCAAATTTTATAATACTATTTTGACTCTTAAAGGACAGGCACTCATAAGATATTATGGAAAGTTAAATCTAAGAAGGTAAAGCTTTGAAGGTATTCGAGTGATTGTGGTAAAATTAAGGATATTCAAAGTTTTGCTAAGAAACATAAGACAGGGTTCTTGTTTTATGAGGGAATAAAATCTAGTTTGAGGCTGTGTATTGCCAAGTGTTAATGGAGAAGAACAGATAAGTGCTGTTGAAAGTCACAGAAAAGACATGTTATTTACTTCACTACTCATAAAGTAGTCAAGTAATCCTTACAGCATGAGACATGAGACATTTGATAGTGTCTAGAAGGCAATTAGAAATGTGTAATTAGAATTTTGGAGAAAATACTGGGTTAAAGATATAGACTTTGGAGTCATTTGCATAGGTGTAATAGGTAAGATTTCAATCAGGAGATATACAGAATAATATGGAAAGAAGGATTAAAACCTAAAGAAAATAGTAAGACACTGTGAAAACAAGAATAGGCATATTTAAAACAATTAAATTAAGTCATTAAAATAAAAATCTATAGACTAATTATTAGATATAGATGAAAAGATATTAATAAATGGAAGATTATTCTGAGGAAATTACACAGAAGGCAGTATGGAAAATTGGAATTGGAAAGAATAAATTTAGAAAAAGGAGATAGTGGAAGTTCAATATATTATCCAACAAGATATTTAGAAAGCAACGTAAGAAAGAAGAAGAGGGACAAATTTGATGAGGTAATGGCTGATAATTTTTCAGAATTGATTAAATAATACCTAAAATCATCAATAATTAAGAGCCTCAAGCAGAATAAATAAAAGCTAGGCATATTACAGTGAAATTGTAATACCTGCAAAACAAAGATAAAATCTAGAAAGGAATAAAATATAAAACACAGATTCCCTGGAAATATGTTACTATTAAATAGAGCAGCCACAGTTCTCAAGAACAACAGTAGAAGCCAGAAGATAGTTAAACAGTATCTTAAAAGAGCTGAGAGAAAAACCCAGTAAATTTAGAACTTAATATGCAACTAAACTATCCCTTAAAAGTCCCTCAAATGATATTTTTTGGGCAGACTGAAAAAATTGGCCTCTCATCGACTTCATTGAAAGACAAATATATTCACATTAATACTATACGTTGTTTAAATTTGTATTCATAATTATTATAAATGTATTACTATGATACCTATACAATATACATAAATAATGAAATGATAAAAATAAGCACAAAAAAGAAAAACAAATAATTTGATTATCTTTGGAGAGGGAAGAGAATGGATTTGGAACTTCATTAGTATTACTTAAGCTAGTGTACATGGGCATTCATCATATTATTTTTTAAGACTTGTTTGTCTATGCTTTTATTTTTTTTAAATTTTTTTTTAAGATTTTATTTCATTATTTTTTAGAGAGGGGAAGGGAGAGAGGCAGAGAGGGAGAGAGGGAGAGAGACATCAATGTATGGTTGCTTTTCACCTGCCTCCAGCCACAGACCTGACTGGAGACCTGGTTTGCAACCTGGTTATGTGCCCTGGCTGGGGAATCGAACCTGCGACCTTGGGTTCACAGGCCAGCACTCTAACCACTGTGCTACCAGCCAGGGCTTATGCTTTTATTTTTTAATTAATTAATTGTTGTATTACAATTGTTTAATCCCCCCCCGCCATTGCTCTACCCTGCCCCATCCACCTCATCCCCTCTACCACAATCAATCCCCACTTCATTGTCCATGTCCATGGGTCTTTCATACTAGCGCATTAACTGAACCCTTCCTCTCTTTTTCCCCTTCTCCTCTCCCACTCCTCTGGTTACTACCATCATTCTGCTCCTTGTTTCCAAGTCTAGTTCCATTCTGCTCATGTGTTTGTTTTGTTCATTAGTTTTCTGTATTTGTCTTTTGCCACCTGGCTTATTTCATTAAGCATAGCACTCTACAGTTCCAACCATGCTATGGCAAAAGATAGGAGTTCCTTCTTTCTTTCTGCTGTGTAGTATTCTGTTGCATAATTGTACCACAGTTTTTTGATCTATTCATCCAGTGATGAGCACTTAGATGTTTTCTAGTATGTGGCTATGGTGAATAGTGCTGCTATGAACATCAGGATGCATAGGTGTTTCAGGGTTCTATAGTGGTTTCTATGCATGTTATGTCATCTACAAATAATGACAATTTCACTTCTTTCTTTCTAATTTGGAAGCCTTTGATTCCTTTTCCTTGTCTGACCTATGGCTAGAACTTCCAAAACTATGCTAAATAGAAATGGAGAGAGTGAACACCATTGTTCCTGACCTTTTGGGGGAAAGCTTTTGGTTTTTGCCCATTGAGTATGATGTTGGCTGCAGGTTTCTCATATATGGCCTTTTATTATGTTGAAGTATGGTCTTTCTATTCCCACTTTGCTGAACATTTTTAAAAATCATAAATGGGTACTGATCTTAATCCAGTGCTTTCTCAGCATCTATTGATATGATCATATGGTTTTTCTCTTTCATTTTGTTTAGGTGGTATATTACATTTATTGAATTGCGAATATTATACCATCCTTGCACCTCTCAGATAAATCCCACTTGATCACAGTGTATGATCTTTTTAACGTGTTGCTGGATCTGGTTTGCTATATTTTGTTGAGGATTTTAGCATCTATGTTCATCAGAGATATTGGCCTGTAGTTTTCTTTCTTTGTTGTGTCTTGATCTGGTTTTGGGAGTAGAATAATACTGGTCTTGTAGGAGAGTCTTCCCTCTTCTTGATTTTTTGGAATAGCTTGAGAGGGATAGGATTTAGTTCTTCCCTAAATGTTTGGTAAAATTTGCCTGCGTTTCCATCTGGTCCTGGGCTTTTGTGTGCTGGGACTTTTTTGATTACTTCTTCAATTTCACTAGTTGTTATTGGTCTATTCAGGCTTTCTGCTTCTTCTTGATTCAGTTTTGGAAGATTATGTTTACAGAAATTTGTAAATTTCACCCAGGTTGTCAAGTTTATTGTCATATAATTGTTTGTAGTAATTTCTTACAATCCTTTGTATTTCCATAGTATTGGTTGTGATTTCTCCTCTTTTGTTTCTGGTTTTATTTATTTGTGTCTTTTATTTTTTTTTCTTGATGAGTTTGGTTAAAGGCTTGTCAACTTTGTTTATATTTTCAAAGAACTAGCTCCTGGATTTACTGATCCTTTAAATTGTTCTTTTAGTCTCTATGTCATTTAATTCTGCTCTGATCTTGATTATTTCCTTCCTTCTACTATGTCTGGGCTTTGTTTGTTGTTGTTCCTCTAGTTCTTGTAGCTTTATGGTTAGGTTATTTATTTGAGATACTACTATCTTTTTAAGTAGGCCTGTATTGCTATGAATTTTCCTCTGAGGACTTCCTTTGCTGTGTCCTATAGATTTTGGGCTGTTGTATGTTCATTTTTCATTTGTTTCCAGAAACTCTTTGATTTCTTCCTTGATCTCATTTTTAGCCCATTTATTATTTAATAGTATGTTATTAAGTCTCCATGAGTTAGGATGTTTTTCAGTTTTTTCCTTGAGGTTTGTTTCTAGTTTCAAGCTGTTGTGACCTGAGAAGATGCTTGGTATGATTTTAAATTTTTTGAATTTGTTGAGGCTTCTTTTGTGTCCTACTATGCAGTTTATCTTTGAGAATGTTCCTCATGTATTTGAAAAGAATATGTATTTTGCTTCCTTGGGGTGAAAAGTTCTGTGTACATCAATTAAGTCCATTGGTTCTAGAGTGTTTTTCAATGACACAATATTCTTAGGGTTTATTTGCTTGCAAGATCTGTCCATTTTTTATAATGGGGTGTTAAAATATCCTACTATGAGTGTGTTGCTATCAAGGCCCTTCTTGAAGTCCTCAAGATTTTCCTTATATATTTGGATGCTCCTATGTTGGGTGTGTATATGTTTACAAGTGTTATGTCTTTTTGTTGGATTGTTCCCTTAAGTATTATGAAATTTCCCTCTTTGTCTTTTAAAAAATTTTTTTAAATTTTATTGTTGTTGTATTACATCCATCCCCTTTTTGCTCCCCTCTGTTCCCCTCCCCACCCACCCTTTCCCCCCAAAATCTTTGTCTCTTTTTATGGCCTTTGTTGTGAAATCTATTTTGTCTGATATAAGTATCGCTGCCCCAGTTTTTTTTTCATGTTCATTTGCTTGAAATATTTTTTATATTCCTTCACTTTCAGTCTGTGTAGATCATTTTTCCTGAGGTCTCTTGTAGACAGCATATACATCTGTGCATCATATTTTTCTTATCCATTCAGCTACCCTATATCTTTTGATTGGTGCATTTAATCCACTTACATTTAAGGTTATTATTGATGGGTACTTATTCATTTTGATTTTCTTTTTTGTACCTGTGTTCCTCTCGTTCTCTTTCATCTTCTTCTGATTATAGCAGTCCCTTTAGCATCTCTTTCAATTCTGGTTTGGTAGAGATGTATTATTTTAGCTTTCTTTTGTCTTAGAAACTCCTTATTTCATCATCCATTTTGAATGAGAGCCTTGCTGGGTAGAGTAGTCTTGGTTGTAGGCTTTTGTTTTTTACTGCTTGGAATATTTTTTCCATTCTCTTCTGGCTTGTAGGGTTTCTGTTGAGAAATAATCTAATTGGAGCCTTCTTGTATGTTATTAACTATTTCTCTCTTGCTTCCTTTAGGATTTTGTTTTTGTCTTTTAATGTTCCCATTTTAATTATGATGCATCTTGATGTGGACCTCTTTAGATTCCTCTTCCTTGGGACCTTCTGTGCCTCCTGCACTTGTGTAGTTTTTTTCTCTCACCAAGTTTGGGAAGTTTTCTGTCATTACTTTTTCAAACAGGTTTTCTGTCCATTGCTTCTCTTCTTATCTTTCTGGTATCCCTGTAATACAGATATTATTATGTTTCATGTTTTCCCTCTTTTTTCAGTCTTTTTAAATTTTGTTGCACTGTTTGGAAATTTTTTTCTACATTGTTCTCCAGCTTGCTGATCCAACCCTCTGCTTGATCTAGCCTGCTCTTGATTCCTTCAACTGTGTTCTTTGTTTTGGAAATTGTAGTTTTCATTTCCTCCTGGCTCTTAATGATAGTTTCTATGTCCTTATTAATGCTGGTGTAGTTCTCAGTATGTTTCTTGTAGCTTCCCTGGAGTTCTGTATAGTTCTCCTGGAGATGTTTGTAGTTTTCGTTGAGCTAGCTGAGTTCATTGAGCTTCTCTATCATCATTATTTTGAATTTCACATCTGATAGTTTGCTTGCCTCTATTTCATTTAACTCTCTTTCTGGGGATTCCTCCTTTCCTTTTGATGGGGGTTAGTTTCTTTATCTCCCCATTTTAGGTGACTCTTCTTGTTTGTTTTTGATTCTTAGATTGGTGTGCTTTGACTTTCTATCTCTGTGCTGTGACCTTCTGTTATGTAGAGGTGCACTTTCTCTGCTTCCTGGATCCACCCTTGGTGATATCAGATTATGTCCTCTCTGGGCCTAGTCAGCCTGTTGGAAACTACCAGAGAGAGAGAGAGAGATCCACTGTCTTTGTCTGTCTCCTTCAGTTGTTAATTCAGTTAATATGTGGTCAGTGTCAGGTTTAGGTACCTCTGGGCAATGCAGATTAATTCAGTTCTTAATTCAAATAATCTGGGATCAGCATCAAGTTTAGGCACTCCTGTGTGGGGCAGATTAATTCCTGTAGTTGGGGCTATTGTTTCCTGAATATATATATTACTCAAGTTACTTTTACTTTTTAATTTTAAACATTTACATAAATAAGATTGTACTGTTTCATTTAATGTAACGTTATTAGGTTTTAGAAAAAGTATGCATTTTAAATCTTTGGGTTGGTTACAGTTATTCCACTAGATGTCAGGGTAACCTAAAAATTTAATTGCTATAAAATTAAAGTACTCATGATCCCTTGTTTAGATGAGCTGTTAGATGATTTCCATAATTGTTTAAATTTAATTTTTATTGTATCCTTTTCATTACCATTTAGTCTCCTTATATCCCCATTCCTCCAGCACTCACCACACTATTGTTCATGTCCATGAGTCTTTTTTCCTTTTTGCTCAATCCCTCCACCCCCTAAATCCCACCATAGCTAGCTGTCATCTGCTCTCTATGAATCTGTCCCTATTTTCCTTGTTAGTTCAGGTTATTTATTAGATTCCGCTTATGTTTGATGAATAAATAAACCAAAAGCATTACATTTTATGTAGTACCCTGCCCTTACAAAAACAATGAAGGCATGCTCTGTAGGTTAAAAAGACCTTTAACATCATAGATATATATAGAAAATGTTTGCTTGCAAAACAAAAGACATTTTTACATCTTCTGAGCTGTGCCTCCTTATAGTTAAGTACCAAGATTTTGCAATTGCATTCCTTGGGTCTCGCTGTGGAGGGTGTCTAGCAGGGAGGGTGCCCTGTGCCTGTCTTTTTCTGTCCTGACCCCATGCTGGGATCCCTGACATTCACCTAGCTCCTTTGCTTAATGTGCTGCTTTGGAAGTTCCTGACCTTGAACAGATGTTCTCCAAGGACACATTTAAAGTTTCTTCTGACATGCATACCTTTATTCATTAAAAATGAGACACCTGTCTCCTTGCTGTGACTTGAAACTTGGTAAGATTATCAGTATGACTTTTTCCCACTCATGTTTCCACGAAAGTAGAAGACTAGATAGACATACTGATTCTGAAATATCTTTGCCTAAGTTACCATTCAGGACTGAGCTAAAGAACTGGTAGAGCAAAGGGCAAGGCATAGAGCCTTGATGTGCAAAGTTAAGTTGCCTTTGACTTGTTTCATTTATGGAAGTGAACAGAATTGGATTAAGCATAATCCTTGCTTCATAAAATATTGTCATTGTATTTTTAAAAATTCTTTTTTTCTTTCTGATGTTCTGCCTGGATGTTTTTTCTACTTTGTCTTCCAACTCACTGAAATATCCCTCCAGAATTTCAGGTGCCGCCAAGGGAGCCCAGCCAGCCCTCTTGTGTCTCATCTGCACTCCCTACCAGTCTTGTTGTGGTGCAGTGTTTCTTCTTCTGCCCTTAGCTTCTTTCCAGCTACTGTTCAGTTGGTTATTCAGGATGATTTTTCTACAATTTAGTTGTAAATCCAGATTGGTTGTGGGAGGTTAGTGTAGGTTCTACTTACTCCTCTGCCATCTTGGATTTCCTAATTTCCATATTTTTAATTTAACAGGGATGATTGTTTTAGATACCTTTGAGATTTAGATTGTAGGAGCTTCATGATTATATATGAGTACGAAGGATATAATTATCTTGTGTTGTAAAAGATAATAGAAATTTTGGGTTCTTTATCAAAGAATTGAACTCTGTCAATTATAAAATATTTATGAACTATAATAAGATAATAATAACTGCCAGTACTTATCTAGCATTAACTACATACTAGACATTTTGCTAAATGCTTAAGTGTTTGATCTGATTTAATCTCAGTTAATTATTTAGGATGGTAACTAAAAATTACTCAATTAAGAAAATAATCCTGAGCTTATTGAGATAAGTAGCTGTTATTAAAAATCTAAAAAAATTAGCATATCATATAATTATTTATAAAATTAAATTAAAGATATTTTAATAATGGAGAACTTGTCAACATTCACTGGCACTTGGAACTTGAGATTTTATTTATGTGACAGCTAAATAACTGATGTTTTTTAGTAAAAGAGGTAAGGATGGTGGTAGAAAGCATAGATTTGAAATTAGGCAGACCTTGGTTTGCACCTCAGTATCATTTTTTTAAACTAACTTTAGTCTAATTAAGAGCAAGTTCTTTCATATCTGTGAGACTCAGTTCTTTTAGCAGTTAAGTGGTGAGGTAATAAGATTCCTGCATTACAGTGGTAAAGGTTGAGTAGGAAAATATATGAAGAGTGCCTACTACAGTGACTGGAATATAATAAGTTATAATTCAGTAAATTATCATTTTTGTTATAAATGTCTCAATCTAAGAAAAATATTAATTTTTTGACACTATGGGTAAAAACCCTCATATTTTATCCATGGTAGATGAATATACAAAATAGCAATGTCAAGTTTATACCTAATGACTGAAAATTTCTCTATAAACAGTTTATATACAAAGATTAGTTATTTAACTTTCAAAATTTTGGAAAATATTTCCATTGAGGAACTAAGAATTAAGACTATATATTTTGTATTTAGTCAACATTTTTCAAGTATCTTTGGTACTAGGGTATGATAAAGGAAGTAGAGAGTGATGAGATTCACTCTTCTTTCCATGTTTATTACTAGTTATCATTTATTAATACTGATACATCACTTCTTCCTTAGATCCCCTTAATAGCTTCCAAAATCATTTCTCTATTTCAGTCTCCTTGACACAGATTTGATAGATGAATGCTCCTATAAGTAAAGCTCTGATCATATCATGATTTGCTCAAGCATCTGCAATTTCCATTGCCTACCAAAGTAAGTGTAAACTCATTTTGGTTAGAGTCATGTTGTAGACTACTTATCTATTTTTTATTTTTATTTTTTCTGTTTTTGTTGTCATTGATTATGTTGTTATAGTTGTCCCAGTTTCTTTTCCTTTTGCTCCCCTTTGCCCAGCACCATCCCCGTCAGTAATCCCACCCCCTTAGTTCACGCCCGTGGGTCATGTATATGAGTTTTTTGGCTTTACCTTTTCCTGTACTATTCTTAACATTTCCCTGTCTATTCTTTACCCACCAACTATGTTTCTTAATCCCTGCACTTTTCCCCACTTCTTCCACTCTCCCCTCCCAGCTGACACTCTCCAAGCATTCCCCATATCTGATTCTGTTCCCTCTCTGGTTGTCTGCTTAGTTTGTTTTGTTTTTAATTTTTAGATTCTGTTGTTGATAGTTGTGAATTTGTTTTCTTTTTAATGTTCATGATTTTGATCTTTTTCTTAAGTAAATCTCTTTAACATGTCATGTAATAATATCTTGGTGACGGTGGACTCAGCTTTACTTTGTTTGGGAAGCACTTCATCTGCCCTTCCATTCTGAATGATAGCTTTGTTGGTTGTAGGTCGTTGCTTTTCACCACTTTGAATACTTTTTGCCAGGCCCTTCTTGCCTGCAAAGTTTTTTTTTTTTTTTTTGAGAAATCAGCTGATAGTCTTATAGGAACCCCTTTGTAGGTAACTTTCTTCTTTTCTCTTGCTGGGTTCATCCTTTCTTTCTCTTTAACCTTTGGCATTTTAATTATGATGTGTCTTGTTGTGGTCCTCCTTGGGTCTAGCTTGTTTGGGACTCTCTGTACCTCCCAGACCTAAATGTCTATTTTCCTTGCCAAATTAAGGAAGTTTTCCTTCTTTATTTTTTCACATAAACCTTCAATTTCTTGCTCTTCCTCTTCTTCTCCTGAAACCCCTATGCTTTGGATATTGGCACATTTAAAGTTTCCACAGAGGTTTCTGCACCTTTCCTCATTTTTTTCCAATTCTTGTTTCCTCATTCTGTACTGGTTGGTTGCTTATTTCTTCCTTACATTCCAAATCATTGATTTGAACCCTGGTTTCCTTCCCCTCACTCTTAGTTTCATTTGGATTTTTCTTAATTTCACATAGCCTAGCCTTCACTTCTTCCTTTTTGCATTTACTGTATTTTAGCATATCTGTGAAGTCTGTGAGCATCTTAGTTGGTAGCATTTTGAACTCTGTGTCTGTTAGGTTGGCCATCTCATTGTTGCTGGGTTCTCCCACTGGAACCTTGATCTGCTCCCTCTTTTAAGCCATACTTTTCTGTCTCCTCAGCTTGATAACTTTTTGTGTTTGCCTCTGTGTCTTTGGTAGTTCCGTTGAACCTGTTATATTGTAAGGGGCAGAGCCTTAGGTGTTTGTCAATGCAGGGTGATCCATTTCACCATGTTGTGGCACTGCATGTGGGGGAGGGATTTTAGAGGAAATAATGCCTCTTGCCTGTTGAGACTGGCAGTTTCTTCCTCCACCCCAACCCCCACTGGTTTTCACAGTCAGAAGCAATGTTATAAATGTTTCTCCCTAGCACTGGAACTGTGGACTGGCGCACCAAGATTGCTTCCCAGGTTTAAATGTATGACTGTGCTTTTCACCACAGCCTCAGTCCCCATGCCACTGCTGCAGCTGATGGCTCTGTTTTTCCTGGTGTTGGAACCATGTGCTGCATGGTCTGGCCCTGGGATGGCCTCCCAGGTTTATTTTATTTTATTTTATTTTTAAATATATTTTTAGCCACTAGTTAATTGTGTTTATTAAATAGATAATAGTTTAAAGATGTTTCCAAAAATATATCAATTACTTAAAAAATGAACTCAAGGGAACTTTACTCTTTCTCTCTATAATATATACGCACTTTTACTTTTTACTTTAGATGGTATCAGAATAGTACCTGAATTGTGTTAGTCTTCAAGTCCAACATTTTAAAATGCATGGAGCTGATACACATAATTTATACGTAACAGCAATTTGAGAAAGATGAAATAAAAATATCTTACAGGTTTAAATAAAAAAACTCAAGATTCAAACATTCATTGCTATCACATATGTTAAGAAATGCTATATAAGTTCCTATAGAGACTTATATACATAATTAATATTTAATGTCAGTTATTTTCCCTCAAATTTGTCTTTCAAACCATAGGTAATGTTTTCTTTAAACTAAATTTCAATACAAATTTTGAATATATAGTCAGCAGCAAATAATTATGTAACGTGACAAAGAAAGAAACCAAGAATTATTTTTGGAGGTTCTAAATATTTTTGAAGGCAGACAATATTTGTTTTAAAAGTTAAAGCTCAATATGAACTATGTTTCTGATACACCTTTATATATGCATTTTTAAACAAGCAGGGACTATTTCTTTTTCATTGCTAAGAAAAGATCTATAATTTATACAGACAATTACTTATAAAATGAATAACATCTGGGACTTTATTCAATTTTTAGGGAATCCAGTATTATAAAATTTCCTGTAATTATGTCATTAAAAAAAATGAACATATACCTAATAAGAAATGTTAAGTGCAAATTGTTTAATCATTTTAGAGCAGTCAAAATACAACATAAGATTGGTATCTTGGCATCTGAGAGCAATCATTTCACCATATGCATTTTAATCTTTCATATCATTCATTTTAAGTTAATGGTTAATTTAAAAACTGAGTTTTAATCAAAGTTGTTTTCAAACATGTCAAAGTGTCACTTTGAAGAGTCATATCAATGGTACCAGCCATTGCTTCTCTCCTCCTCTGTGCTTGCTCTTTCTCCCTTGCTAAGTTATGGTCTTTGAGAAGCCAGAGTTTACTTTTATCTTGAGCTTCCAAAGACTGCTGATGCTTTTTTCCCTCTTCTCCAAGGCACTTGTTTTGCGTGTTACTTGAAAAAAGATTCTAGACGCAAGCCAGGGTCCCTCTGATAGGCTTGAAATACTTTTGGTTTCTTTGTATTTTGTTCCAGATGTTTTTGTATTAAGTCTTGTGTTCGAGCTATTATTTCCTTTTCTATTGCTGCTTTTCTAAATTGGTTGAAGAGTTCATCTGAGGATTTCTGTACACCTGAAGTTTTCGCTGGTTTGCCTAAACTTTTCCAAGAGTCTGCATCCTTGATTTTTATATCCTTCTGCACAGGACCCTGACATTCAGATCCTAATACCATTGTTTTTATCACCAGACTGATGCATCAGTCAGGCCATTCAAAAATTTTTCAGAACCACCTGAGGGAGGCAGGCCTTGTAAGGGTGAACCTTTTCTCATGCTTTGTGTATGTTCTAATTCTTGATGGTTAAATGCTAACTGGTAGTGATTTGGTGGTATGCACAGTCTGATAAACAAGAGTGGTGGAACAAGAGACTGTATCTTGCACAGAAGATTGTAGCCTTACTTTCTTTATAGAAGGAGAATCATTCCCTTTCACTTCATTAAGTGCAGTTAACATTTCTGATTCAGAATCACTGCTGCCTGAAGAACTCGAATCACTGCTGCTACTTACATACTCTGATGAGCTGCTGCTGCTTCCACTCAGTTGGGAACCAATTCCAACAACAGCCTTGGACAATGGAGTTTTCTCAGCACAAGGCTTTGGTGATCTTTTTCTTAAATGTGCAGCAACATATTTTTCTAGCTCTCAGTGTGGTTGATTTCAGTGTTTCGAAGTCTATTTCTATCTCATCAGGGTTAGATTTTCTCAGTGAAGTTTCTCTTGATTGTATTATATGAGCGATTTTCCCAAATTTATCTCCAGGGAGTTTGTTTATATCCGGACTTGACCGCCTTTTCTCTTCATAGCTCATAGGTTTATCATTATCGTCATCCTCAGATGTCAGAGCCAACATTGGTTGGTTCTTTTTCTTTGGCCTATTGCTCTCGGACTTTCCTTTAATTTCATTTGCTGAGACTTTTTTCTTGGATTTTCATCTCTGTAATTATCAGCCTTTTCTATTTTCTTTTCTCTTTTAGACTTCTCATTCTTTTTCTTTAGCTTGTGGAAAGGTACTTGAGAAAGAACCTGTAGTTGTTGATGAACAGCTTTAAGCTGCTCCTGAAGCTTTTCAAGATGCTGCCCTTGTTCATCTTCAGAATCACCAGAAAAGCTATCTCCAGAGGAAGCTTCACTACTGCTTTCTCTACCAAGAGTTTTTGTGGTATCTGTTTTGATGTCACATACAGGCACACTCTCAACAGGTTCATCCAGAATCTTTGCAAAATGCATTTCAAAAACACCCTGAAGCCCTGGCTGGTGGCACAGTGTATAGGGGCCGGCCTGCAAACCCAAAGGTCGCTGGTTTGATTCCCCAGCCAGGGCACAGAACCAGCTTGCAAGCCAGGTCTCCAGCCAGACCCGTAGCTGGAGGCAGGTGAAAGGCAGCCATACATTGATGTTTCTCTCTCTTTCTTCCTCCATCCTTGCCTTTCTATCTAAAAATAATTAATAAAATCTTCAAAAAACCCAAAACCATCCTGGAGCATTCTTGCCATTGTTACTACTTAATGGTCTGGGGGATTGTATCTATAGCAATTCATGAGCATTAATCTAACATCTGCAGCAAATTCATATGCATCCTTATATACTTGACTGTCCATTTTCCTCTTGATAGTTTCAAGATCCAGGGGATTTTTCACATCATAGTAGTTATGGATTCCCAATGCATTAACATCAATAGGATTATAAAAGAGCCATGCATATGAAAAGTGTGTCTTTGAAAGCATTTCTTTAAGAATCTCATTACAGTGTCTTAATTGTTCAGTCACTTTAACACTCTTTACAATGTTACATCGTTGCTGAGAGTCTGGAAAAACATTCTTCCACAAAGTTTCTTTTATAGATGGCATTTTTGTTCCTCTTTCTTCTGTAAGTACTAGGGAAGATTCACCACTTGCTTTAACTACTGAAGTTGTAGGAGTTGTTGTATCTGCTTTCCTCTTCACACTGCTTGTAACTTGGGCAACTGCTTGTGAGGTAGAGCTGGGTGGAACACTTTGTGCCATATTTAAGGGAGCAATTGCTGTTTCAGAAAATACAGAGGGACTCACTTGCTGCTTCATTACTTGTTGAGATGTTTTAGGAAACTGTTTTTCTTTAACAGAAGGAATGGCTACATTCTGTTGAGTGCCTTTCTTTATTCTTTCCTTAGCATCCACAACTTGCTCTTCTTGTGCCATCTGTAATACTTTCTGTTTAAACAACTTCTCTAGAACTTGTGCCATAAGAACAATGTCATCTCCAGGCTTGCTGTATAAATAACAATTTGAGAACATCATATTGGAGTCTTCTATACATTCTGAAGCCTGCACATAATACTCATGTTCCAAGTGCTTCTTAAGTGTACTTAAATCCATTGGGTTTTTTATAATGGTATAATAATCAGGCAACTTTAGTTTCTTGGCATCCACAGGTTGCTGAAAAGGCCAGGAAAATCTGTGCTTCCATATAACCTTCAAGACAACTTTTTGTAGATACTGCAGTTGATTTGTCGATCACCCATTTTTCTTAATATGTATATATTCTGGTGGTGGAAGGTTAACAATAAATGTTTGTCTACTTGGAATAGACATTCTTAACTGCTTCAAACCCTGATAGTCTAAGGTCTACAAGTATTGTCTTCTTGCAAAAAGGATGTTGTGTGATCATCCCCTTCAGCTGCAGGGGATGAAATGGTGCAGGGCAGCTGATCTCCACCAACAGTCTCCGCCAGCTCTTGTCCTAATGGCAGCTCCCGCTTCCCAGGTTTAAATGTATGACTACACTTTTCACTCAGCTCAGTGCTGCCACTGCCGCTCTCCTGCCTGGATCTGCTCCTCCTACCTGTCTGGCCGAGTATTTCTTTACTTCTTCATTGGTTGCACTTCCACGTGGTTTGATTTTCTGAAACTTCGGCATTAGTTTTGAAGTAGATGTAAATTCCTTTTAGTTGTAAGGGACATGCAACATGTATACCTGTTGCTCCATCTTGGCTTGAAGTCCAGACATTCATATTCTCTGTCCCCTTTTTAATATGGTATGCCTCTGTATATATCCAGAGCTAGGTCAAGGTGTGTGGTCACACAAACTAAGGTCCCTAAAAAAGTTTATATTGAAAAAAGATTTATAAATGTACTTAATGAGTCTGGGTGAATTTCTTTATACTTTAAGATTTTTGTTTTTAATTCAGAAAAATACAAACAATAGTATGAAAATACTCTTAGTCCTCTGATATAGAATTAATCATTGTTAACTTTTATCATATCTTAACAATTTTTAAGGCCTGAAACATTACTGGTTTAAGTTTAAGCCTTAGGGAACTAAACCAGTCCTATTCACCTTCCTACCCCTTCTGAAGCTTCCTCCATGAAGAATTTAATATGTCTCCTACCCAAACAATTTTATTTTATTTTTTTAAAGATTTTATTTCATTATTTTTAGAAAGAAGGGAAGGGAGAAAGGCAGAGAGGGAGAGAGACATCAATGTATGGTTGCTTTTCACCTGCCTCCAGCCACAGATCTGACTGGAGACCTGGCTTGCAACCTGGTTATGTGCCCTGGCTGGGGAATCGAACCTGCAACCTTTGGGTTCACAGGCCGGCACCTTACCACTGTGCTACCAGCCAGGGCCCCCAAACAATTTTAAAAATGTTTTACTTATCTATGTTTACAAAAGTTTTTGTATATTTTATGTGGTTTTAATTTATATCTATGATATATTACTGTATACAGTACCTGTAGTTTTTCCTAATATTAAATATTTGAAACCTGTTTATTATAGATTAGAGATTGGTAGATATAATCTGTTTTTTTTTAGCTATTATATAGTCCCATCTCATGAACACTGTGCATTTTATTTGTCAAGTCTCCTTCTTCTGTACACTTAGGTTACTTCCTGTTTTCGCCCTTAAAAAACATGCTGTAGTGACTGTCTTCATATATTCTGGAACACAGATATAAGAATTTCTCTAAGGGATCTATCTATAAGTGCATGCATATTTTAAATTTTACTAAACACAACCAAATTGCTTTTGGTAGAAAGTCCCTATTTTCTTCTGTTTTTACCCAAAGTTGATAGATATTATAATTGGGTGAAAATAGTATATATATATATATATATACTATTTTATATATTTTTTTATTTTTATATATTTTTTTATATTTTATATTTTATATTTATATTTATATTTTTATTTTTTAAAATATTATATGTATTTTATAGTTTTATTCCTACTATGAATTAGAATTTTTTTATTTTTATATTTTTTTTATATTTTATATTTTATATTTATATTTATATTTTTTTTATATTTTTATATTTTATTTTTTAAAATATTATATGTATTTTATAGTTTTATTCCTACTATGAATTAGAATTTTCAACACTATTTCTAATTTATTTGCTTTAAATAGGAACATTATTGAATTTCATACATTGAATTTCATATTTATATCATTTGGCTTACACCTCTCAGGATTTTCTATGAAGATGATCATGGTTTTCAAATAATGTCAGTTTTATCACTTTATATCACTCATACTTGTTCATTATTTTGTCTTTTTTGCATTGGTTAGGGCCTCCAGTGTGACTTTGGTTAGTAGCAATGCTAGTAGGTATCTTGGTACATTTCTGACTTTAATAAAAATGTTTCTTATGTTCCTATAAAATTTGATGCTTGGTATAAAATTGTCTAGATACTTCTTACAATTTTGTTCAAATCCCAACACCCCCGCCCATATTTTCTTTTTTTTTAAATATAATGAATAGGTATTTGAATATATTAAGTGACTTTTCTGTATATATTAGAATACTTATTTTTCTCCTTTGTTGACACAGTGAATTATATAGGGTTTCTTTTTTATTAGGTTTAAGTTTTTATTATTAGTAGTTTGTGCATTTCATTTGAAACTCAGTTACAAAATTTTATTAATAATTCTCCTCATTGTTGGTACACTATCATCATTGAGCCATGGCTTCTCTATTGTGTCATTTTAACTACTTTCATTATCCACAGTTCTACTTCCATTTGTCCTACCCTTAAAGGCTTTTACTTTCACATGTTATGCATCTTGGTAAAATAAAGTTATTTTTTGTGTGTCTATGTATTAATTCATATAAATGGTGTTGTCTTATAGATCTTACTTTGTTTCAACCTTTTCCATTCAATACTACATGTTTAAGATCTAGTTTATTGCTATGTATGTATGTATGTATGTACTGTGTTGTTTCTAAGTGTAGTATACTATTTCAGACTTTATGTTCATTGCATTTACTTATCTATTTCTGTAGCTATGGGGACCTAAAGTAAATTTCCACCTTCTGCAACTAAAACATAATACTGTGATAAATATCCTCATGTTAGTTGCTTTTTGATTTGTGTGCTGGTTTCCTTATGTTTATCCTCAGCTGTGTAATTGTTGGAATATGGGATAATATGCATATTGAATTAATTCCATATCATCAAATTATTTTCCAAAATACTGCTTCAGTTACTTCTGCCAGTGGAGGATGAGAACTGTTATTTTTCTAGTTTTTAATCCATAATTGTGTTGTCTGATATTTAATTTTTATTGATCTGATCGATGTTAAAATGTACCTTAATGTTGTTGCAATTGGCATTTCTCTGCTTCTGGTGCACATCTCTGATTTCTACACTTACTTGTCAGTGGGCTTCCCTTTAAATGATCTGCTTCCTTACACTTTTTGCCTATTTTCTATTGAGTTTTCCTATCTTTTTTTTTTTTTTTTTTAAGATTTTATTCATTATTTTTAGAGAGAAGGGCAGGGAGGGAGGAAGAAAGGGAAAGAAACATCAATGTTTGGTTGTCTTCCACCTGCCTCCAGCACGGACCTGGCTGGAGATTGGGCTTGCAACCTGGTTCCAGCCTTGCAACCCGGCTGTGTGCCCAACTGGGAATCGAACCAACAACCTTTGAGTTTTCAAGCTGGTGCCTATCCACTGAGCCACTAGCCAGGACCCCTATTTTTTTTTTTTAAATTAATTTGTAGCTGTTCTTTTTACATGTCATATATTAATTACTTAGCAATTTCTAAATATTGCCCATATCTTCTCTGGTCTGTTAATTTTGCCTATGATTTTCTATGTGAACCAAAGTTCTTAATTTCATTGTATATAAATACAAAGGAATTGGTGGCTTTTCTTTCAACACTTGAAATATGTCACTCCATCTTCTTCTTGCTTGCATGGCTTCTGAAAAGGAGTTTGCTGTAATTCTTATCCTTATTCCTAGAATTTTTAACTCTCAAGCTCAGCCACACTGAGCCTCTGGCAAATTATCGTGTATAACTCGAGCTTCATTGGCACACTTCAATTACTGATAAACTGTGAGTCTCTATATTTGCCTGTTCCTCTAAGTTGGAGGCAGTAGGCTGTGGTGTGACCTTAATTCTCCAATGGCTCTGAAAAGAATTGTTGATTTTCAGTTATTCAGTTTTTTTCTTTGTTGTGAGGAAGGGAGTGATGACTTTGAAGCTATTTATATATCAGACCCACACTGTTGATTTTAATAAATTGATCTTTGGTAACTTTTTCAGAACTCTTTTTTTGTTTGTTTGTTTTGGTTTTAATTATTTGTTAATTCTATTGCATTTTCTATGCTACCCATTGTTCCATTCTTTCTAATTATTGTTATCTTCTATTCCTTTTTATTTTTTTCTTACTGCATAGGAATCTTATATTTTTCAGTGCATGTTCAAGTTCTACAACTCACTTCTCAGTATAGTGGACATGTAGGTAAGAATACATTATCTTCTGATCTTTTGAGACTTTCAAAATCAGCAATATTTTAAGAATGATTTATAGACTCTTAAGTGATTAATTTTCTTAGGAATTTAGAATTTTCCCTCTCTGGTATCTAATTTCTTACCTCTACTTGAAGATCTAATAATATCCCTTTCCTTTTCTTTTCTTTTCTTTTTAAAGATTTTATTTATTATTTCCAGAGGGAGAGAGGCAGAGAGGGAGAGAAACATCAGTGTATGGTTGCCTTTCACCTGCCTCCAGCTACAGACCTGGCTGGAGACCCTGGCTGGGGAATTGAATGAGCTACCTTTGGGTTCACAGTCCTTTTCATTTTAAATGATAGGGTTTAGACATTAAGGTTCATAATATCAGGTTAATAAAGTTTCAAAGGTTTAATTTTTAATGAAGAATGGTGGTTGAATTATTATATACTTTACACATCTATTGAGATGATATAATTTTTCTTTTTAATCTATGAATGTGGTGCATTACACGGATTTTCTAATATTAAACCATCTTTGGATTCCTGGGATAAATCCAACTTGGTCAAAATATAGTATACATTTAATATATTCTGGATTTTATTTGCTAACATTGTATGATATTTTTCTGATTTTTCCAGGTATACAGGTTCCTTCTTTCAGACTTTCACAGAGTTTTTGAAATCTTTCTGCTTGTCAATGAAGAATTTTTTTCTAATATGACTCATTCTCTGTTCCTCTGTCTCTCAGAAAAAAATATCACTCTATTACTGTGTTAGTAGCTTTATTTACATTTTATTAGATAGCTTACAAATTCTATTGACATGATACAGTTAATTTCCTGAATTGCGATTTTGATTTAGATCACTGTTATTAAGTGGTTAGTTTTCTTTATATCAAGTCCTCATAATACCATGTACACATCATATTTTGTGGATATTTTGATTTCCTTGATGGTATGAAAATATTTTTTTTACTTTATTTAACAAATATTTATTGAATATCTACAATGCATAGAGTACTAGATGCTGAGGATGCAGCATGAAAAAAATTTTTTCCTTAATGGAGTATTTTGGTGATACTCTGAGGACCTAATAATGATCTCAGAATATAAATTAGACTTTTTGTGATGTTACACAATTTATACAAAACAGTATTCTTGCTATCTGATTGTTATTTCATGCCTAGAGTCAAAACTTTGGTATACCACTTTTAATCAATGATAGAAGCAAATTTGGCCCTTATTTCTTGAGACCATTTTTCATGGAAAAGTTATCTTAATAGTCTTTTCAATTATATAACTCTAAAGTATTCATTCAGAATCAAGAATAAAACCTAAATAATTCTACCACAAAATTAGTCCTATTGTGGATACATAAATGTTTTTCAAATAGCTCAGGTGAATCCTGAATTTGTTAATATAACAAATGAATTTGTAGTACACTCTAAAAATTATTCTTAAAATATCTGCAAATACAAATATGCATCTTCTTTTTATATTGAGTTAATAAATTTATTTTTCAAGAAACAGTATACTAATTTTGACATACATTTAGCAACTAATTAGTATTAATGAAGTAATTAGGAAATTTACTTTCATATATTTAATTTTATCTTATAAAGAGTTTTATAATAGGCAAGTATAGGGAATTATATTCTAAATAAATGTTTACCAAATATGTATAACATTAAACTTTAGTTCTCATATGATTTCTAATTTAGAATACAGATAAGACCACAACTAATTCCAAAATTGCCATACTGGTTGCAGAAATCTTGGTACCTAGATCAGGGACAGTGAGTTCCTGTGGAGGAATCAAATTGGTTGCTTGTGCAATGTTAGAAATTTTTGAGATGAGATTGGTTTCATTGATGGCTTGAATTGCAATGTAGAATGTAGTGCCGTTTTCTATTTTAAAAAGTTCTGGTTTAAATTCAAAATTTTCTATTGATTCAGTTTCCTTAGGTATGAGACTAGAAGTATTCACTAAAGTAGCATTGTCAAAATCTTAGAGCTTCTGGAGATACTTACTTATTCTGATAATGTAGTGGTTGGCTGGAAAACAAAGAGACATTTCACATATATTAAAATCATCAGGATATGCCATATTGTCACCATACTGCCTTACATTTAGGGCCTTATTAGAAATGTACATTAGGTTTTGTTTATGGAAATTTCAGTTGTTGCTATTGTTTGGTTATTCCATGTTCTTTATTATAAAGATGAGTAGGTGAATAGTTTATCTAATTATCAATTACAAGAAATTTTATTCAAAATTATATACAATTATGTAACTAAAATTATATAACTAAAAATTGTATAACTAAAAAGAGAATCTAAATATCTTTTTAGAAATAAAGATATAAAGAGCTGAATCCATTTTTAACTTAGAACAAGGAACACAATAATGTTTGAGGATGCTAAAGACATTTAGTACCTCACATCTGTATTCTTTCTCAATAAGTTGAAGGAGGGGAAATTAAGAGAGCAGATAAATAGGGTGAAAGACAGGGGTGAGGATAAAGAGCAGAAGGAGGCAGAAAGCCTGAAATGTATATATACTAGTTTAACTGTGCTTAGGAGCTAAGCAGACTTTGATTAACACTTTAATTCTACTTTTTAGCTGTATAATGGAGAAAAATTTATTTAACCATTTTTACCTTCAATTTTCTTAGCTATAAACTAGAGATTCAGTCATTAAATTCATTCAACACATATTAACTGAGTACCTACTATTCTAGTGGTGAGAATTATATATGATAATGTAGGAAATGTATTTGGCACAATGTGTCAGACTTAATAAATGTTTGACATATTAGCTATTATAACTTAATTTATCAAGAAATGAAGATGCTAAGGAACCATGGACATGGACAACAGGTGGGATTGACTTTGGGGGGAATGGGTGGGTGGGGAGGGGGACAGAGGGGAGCAAAAAGGGGATGGATGTAATACAACAACAATAAAATTAAAAAAAAAAAACAAGAAATGAAGATGCTGACATAAATGTTCATTCCAAAATGATTTTAGAAATCTAGCTGAGCCATCAATATGAAAATATGTTCTCACATTCTGAAATACCACAAACAGTAAAATACTGAATATCTTTTTTTGAAGTGAAGACTATTTTTTTTTTTTAATGAAATGTTTGTGTGATAAGTGTGTGGTGAACAACTTTGATTTAGTGATTTTCAAAAAATTCAGGCCCTCTGCCTTAACATTCTGTTTTTTTAATACACAGGTCTTATCAATCTATTATACTGCTTTTCACACACATGTTATGTTTCAGTTAGATGGGTGTCTGTCTCTCTCATCATCTCTCTGTCATTTCTCAGTCTATCTTTCTTTCTCGCCTTCTCTTTTCTTAATTCAAATATTACATTGTGAAATTTTGGTATCTTGACCTTGATTATATTATTTTGTTCCTTCCATCCCTGTCACCAATCTCTGGAATGTGTGTCCCTCTCTCCCTATCTATGCAAAGTGTACTCATTTTTCAAGGCCCAATAAGGGACCCAACTTCTTCATGAAGTCATGGTCATGTAATTATCCAACCAGATGACTCTTTTTCATGAACTCTTATTACCCAAAATAGTTTTCCAGATGGTTTTATGGAGGTTCAATTTATCTTTTCAGTTAGATCATATTATTTTTGAGGGTAAAAAGTATATTTTATACTTTTTTGTATCAACCAAAATATGTGGTACTGTTTTGGGCACACATTTGATCTACTTAATTATTTGTTGATTAACAATACAGTTTTCAAGTTGATATATGCCAAATGATGGAATTAGGGAATCACAAAATATTAGAATTACCTCTATTTGTTTTAGTAATTTTAGGTCATGAAAGTGTTTGCATACTTAACTAGTATGGAAATTGGGTTATAGAGAATTTAAGTACTTTATTAGAGATTATATAGATATTTATTCTTTGGGATACTGCTACTACCTACTTTTGCAATACTAGAGAGCAAAATTTGATAGTCACTACAACCTCTCCTAATTTGCCAGAGGAAAGAAGATTAGATTTCACCTAGTTTAGGCATTTGTGGTTAAACATGGTGAAGTTCTTTCTCTCTCAGTGTTCATATACAATGCATTCTTCCTTATTTTTGTTTCTGTTATCAGCCTGAGGGACATTTATTATGAACCCAATCTTGAAATGAAGGGTTGGACTTGACTAAGTGGAATTTAGAACTAAACATTTGGTTGGTAATTTCATTTGAGACTATCCAATGGAAGTACTGTGCATGTGTGTGTGTGTATGTGTGTGTGTGTGTGCGTGTTTTAATTCTGCTATATATTTAAGGGTCATAACATAGAAAAATAATGTATTTCAGAAGCTGTTTGATGAGTTTTCCACATTGTAGTAGAAAATATCTCTTCATGGTTATTCTGTGTTTTCTTTGGCTTTAGAATGATTTTTTCCCCCTATAAAAAGATATACAGGAGGGGGACAGAGGGGAGCAAAAAGGGGATGGATGTAATACAACAACAATAAAATAAAATAAAAAAAAGATATACAGGCTGGTAGCAGGGTGGATAAGAAGCCGGCCTGCGAACCCAAAGGTCGCTGGTTCGATTCCCCAGCCAGGGCACATAACCAGGTTGCAAGCCAGGTCTCCAGCCAGGTCCGTGGCTGGAGGCAGGTGAAAGGCAACCTGGCATACATTGATGTTTCTCTCCCTCTCTGCCTCTCTCCTTTCCCCTCTCTGGAAATAATAAATAAAATCTTAAAAAAAAAACTTAAAAAAAGATATATAGCTTTGAAAAATGCTATATAGGAAATGAAAGATTAAAAAGCCTATTTTCTATTGAGAATATACAATGAGAAGTTTATTATAGACCAGAAAAAAGAGCACTGAGCACTCAGTATTGAACATGTGACTTTTCGGGACTGACAATCCCTGAGATATTGTGTGTATTGATGATGGATGTTTTCATTTTTTCACCTTTAAAGAAGAATTGCAAGATTGGCTTGATCTCATAAGAACCTACTAGTCTAACACAATAGTTGAAAATGGTAGGTATTCAGTACATACAAATGAAACAGTTAAATTTAAAGCAAAGAGAAAAGTCATTTAAACTTTTGGAACGAGAGCAATTTATTATAAGAAACTTTGAATATTTTGGCCTTGTACTTTATGGTCAAATCTCTCAAACTAGTTGAGTTTTTTTGTTTGTTCGTTTGTTTTTTTTGTGCGTGCGTGCGTGTGTGGTGGTTGTTTCTGTTTTTGTGATTCTCTCTTTTCATGGGGTACCCTCGTGTAACTTGGCTATCTTCTCTCATTCTTCAAGCCTTAGGTCAGAGATAGACTTGCTTGGGAAGCCTTTTAAGATATACCTTATGGTTCTAACTCACAACCAGGAATTTGTAGCTGCCATACCACTCTGTGCTTATCATAGTATATCTCTTATCGAATTCTGAAAAATTATCTGTTTACTTGCATAAATTGTCTTCTGCAATCAACTGAATGCTGGAAGTAGGGATTGTTTCTTAGTACTCCACTGTATTTGAAAATTCAAAGTCAATGGATGAATGAAATTGTGTGAGTATAGAAATACTTAGAAAAAAATTTCCTTGTAGGGAAAAGAGGATGCAACAAAAAGCTATTAATAGTCTTCTCAAAGTAATTGCTAAGACAGTTTATACTTCAAGAGGCAGTTGGGTCCAATAGAATCTGAGAAGAACAGGTTAGACTTCTAAGTTATTAAGTATAGAAATGATTTGGAGCAGTTAATTATCTCTTTCTTAGAGCTTCAGTTTTCACATCTGACTAATGGCCCACAGTAGACACTCTACAGGTATTATTTATAAATAGGATATTAGAAAATTCTTAGCTATTGAAAGCCAATTGTATTTCTTTTAGTATTTAAAAAATGTAATATCAAACTTAACTTTTCCTTTATCAAGGACATTGCCAGGGGCAGTCCATGAAAGTTGAATACGATCTTCTTTAAACAGCTTCAAGAGCTGTAATTTTGCTGGGTGCAAACACCTGGATATAGTCACCAGATGGAGGGACTTCTTAGTAAATGGCTCTCCAGAGGTTAGTCTGCTGCAGTCTTCTACTTCAGCTTCTGCCATCTTTGACAAAGATGACAAAGTCATCTTTGACTTCAGGTCTGGGTGGGTTCAATATAATTGTACCTTACAAAATAAGAATTCTGTGGCTTGTCATGGTTCCGTATTTAATTTTATATTGTAATCTCCTTTGCAGTTGTAGAGGGTTAATATTAATTGATAGCAGAGATTGAAAAAGTAATAGCTTTCAGTGAAAAAAAAGCTTGTTCTGTTGGTGTCATGTTAAAATTGATGGGGGATATTATGCATTATTAAAACTATCTTTTGACCTATCATTACTACTTGACAGTAAATTTTTTGAGGATAAGGATGCATCTTATTTACTACCTTTGTGGCTCTAACATCAAGCACAATGCTTCCCACATAGGAGGAGCTCAGTAAATTTTTTTCAATGTAAATGAAATGAACTGAGGGGGATGTAAATAGAACATGTAGGAAGCATATCCCAATGTTAGGTCTGTTATATAAATATGGTTTTGAAACACGCAAATGATTTTATCACTATTACTTAGGTTTTCCATAGTCACTATATCTTCAGCGCTTGACACATGAAATATACCTTAACAAAGGAGACAGACATTTATATTTTAAGACCACTTTTTGTTTTCTGTGTAGCCTGGTACCTACAGAGCTTGGTTCTGCTGTTGTCTTAAACTTAGGCTAGCCATGCTTTCTCTTGCCTGGGCACATACTTTTAAACTGCATCTACCATTTCCATGGTATTCTGTAAAGTATCTTGAGTAGATGCCATCATTTCTGTCAGTATCAGCACCTTGATATTGAAATGTAATAATTAGCCATCCAACAGAGCAAAAATGACAATCCCAACTGTTCACAAGTATTAGGGATAGCAACCATTTTAGGAGATAGTATAGAATAATGTTTTAAGTACATGAACCCTGGGATCAGACTGCTTAGGTTCAAAGACTGGCTTGGTCACTAGCTAACCCTTGACTTTGGAAAAGCACAATTCATGCTAAGTATTCAACTAACATTAGCTATTACTATTTCATAAAGAAACCTTAACAAAATAAGGAAAATATAACTAAGCTGGAGAAAACATGTGAAAAACAATGACACTGATGAAAATAGAGAAAAATTCTGTTAAATTGCAATAGAAAAGTAAAATTGTTGATTAAATTTATTTTATTTTATTAAAAAATATATTTTATTTATTTTGTTATTACAGTTATCCTAATTTCCCCCTCTTTGCCCCCCTCCACCCAGTACCCCATTTCCTCCAGCATTGCTTCCCTTAGTTCGTGTTTATGAGTCATGCATATAAGTTCTTTGGCTTCTCTATTTCCTTGTTCTTCTTAATATCCCCCTGTCTATTCTGTAACCATCAAAGTGTATATATTTTTTTCCCTTTCACATCCAGACAATTCACCGTTTAATCATTGCCTTCTGTCAGCTTCTCAAATCATATTAAGACAAAGTTTTCTTTTCATTATTCCAAAATGCCTATGTTAATTCGTTTGTTTAAAGAATTACTCTTTTAAGTAATATTAATTGCAATATTACCAAACACATGCAAAAATACATTTATACCCATACATATTTTTATAATATTTAAAGAATATACTGGATTTTGAAGAGTTAATACAAAAATTAAAAATATACCAATAGCTTACACAATTATTACATGTTAAATTATAGTATTTTAGATATACTGTAACAAGATTAAGCAGTTTTTTCTTCTTTAATGCTTATTTTACTCTGGAATGCTATTTTTGTGAAATATATCACAGAAACAGTGTATTGCAGAATTTTCTTTTGGTGTATTGCAGAACTCACTTTTGTGAAAGTTGTCCTAGAGACATTGCCAAGCCTGTATTAAAAAATGAGTTTGGTTTTTGAGTCAGATCCTCAACCCTCCAATAATACAACTCAACTTTGTTTTAAGCTCCTGGAACTACAACTTATTCTTTTTGGAGTTTTCCATCTTAAATAGTAGATTTATTGATTTATGGATTTATTTAGGCTGTGAACAGGTCTTACTTATTTCAATACCCTCTATTTTTCTTTTACATGTGTTTTACAAGTTGAAGCCTTCAGAAATAATGGCACTTGCCCTGCTCAGCCAGTTCCCAGAGTAGAAATTATTATGGCTACTAAGTTGAGGTAAAAAATAAAAATCCCTAGGATTTAAATAATTTTGTAGAATAGTATTCTAGCTATTTTTTGAACTTGTAGTTGACTTCCTAAACTAACCACTGAACTGTTTAAGAGTCTGTTGAGGTAGAGATTAGGTATGTTCACATTTCAATAATAAAGTTTACTATAGTATTCATTCCTTTTCCCAAGTATCCCCAGTTTGGGGGCTTTCATAACTGGAAATATATATTTCCATGATTTATTTGAAAAGAATCTCATCTAATTTACATGCTAATATGAGAATACATATTGTCTATGTACATGAGTCATATAGTTTAGTAGTTTGCAGCTTCCATCCAAATTGGTCTTCATTCTCAGCATCTTTTCTAACCTAAAGATTGACTGATTTCACAACACACCCATGCTATTTAAAACATAAATTGCTAACAAAAATCTATATATTACACACTCACAAATAAGCTCATATTTTATAGTAGTGAATAAGAAGGATAGCATGTCTTCTATGTAATATACATCCACATTTTCTTACCTTTTTCTTCTCCCTTAACTGCATTCGATTTTCCCAAGTTATTGCAAGTAACCTGATTTTCCCATATTGTGAAATGGTTCTAAGAAAACTTAACCTGCAGTAATGCAGATACAAGTAATATACAAAACTGTACCTTATTTAGTAAAATCTATTTATAACAAGATCACTTTAAAGCATTCATAAGTTAAAGTTGGTTCTTATCCATTCAGCTGTCCTATGTCTTTTGACTAGTGCATTTAATCCATTTACCTTTATATCTGTGTTTCTGTCCGTCTGTTTCTTCATCTTCTTAAAGCAGACCCTTTAGCATCTCTTGCATTGCTTGTTTGGTGGAGATGTATTCTTTTAGACTTCTTTTGTCTGGGAAGATCCTTATTTTACCTTCCAGCCTTGCTGGGTAGAGTATTCTTGGTTGCAAGCCTTTGTTTTTCATTGCTTGAAATATTTTTTTGTCATTCCCTTCTGGCTTGTTGTGTTTCTGTAGAGAAATCAGCTGATAACCTTATGGAAGCCCCCTTGTATGTTATTAGCTGTTTCTCTCTTGCTGCTTTTAGGATTCTCTCCTTGTCTTTGAACTTTGCCATTTTCATGATGATGTATCTTGGAGTTGGCCTCTTTAGGTTCATCTTCCTTGGGACCCTCTGTGCTTCCTGAGTTTGCATGACAATTTCTCTCCTCAAGTTAGGGAAGTTTTCTGTCATTACTTTTCAAAGAGGTTTTCTATCCCTTGCTCCTCCTCTTCTCCTTCTGGTATCCCTATGATACAGATGTTTCATGTTGTCCTGCAGTTCCCTTAAAACCTCTTCATTCTTTTTCATTCTTTTTTCATTTTGTTGCGCTGCCTGGGAATTTTTTTCTCTATTAACTTCCAGCTTGATGACCTGATCCTCTGCTTTTTCTAGCCTGCTTTTGATTCCTTCTGCTGTGTTCTTCAATTCAGAAATGGTATTCTTCATTTCCTCCTGGCTCTTATTGATGGTATCTATGTCCTTTTTAATGCTGGGGTAGTTCTCAATAAGTTCCTTGTAGCTTCCCTGAAGTTCTTTGAGGTTCCCCTGGAGTTATTTATAGTTTTCTTTGAACTTGCTGAGCTCATTGTGCTTCCCTATCATCATTATTTTGGATTCCATGTTTGAGAGTATGCTTGCCTCTATTTCCTTTTGCACTCTTCCTGGGGATTCCTCCTTTCCATGTGCTGAGGGTTTATTTCTTTGTCTCCCCATTTTAGGTGGCTCTTATTTGTTTCTGCCTTTTGGATTGGTCTGCTTTGACTTATTGTCTTAGTAATGTGACCTCGAGTTTGCTTTCTTTTTCTTTTTTCATTTTTTGGTTTTATAACTTTATTTGACAATCAGCAGTTAGTTTTCATCCACATTAACTGTTTGTAAATTTTTGAAAGTGGTAATAGGTACGTAGGTGACCAATGTATAGAGCTTGTTTGGTGAATCTTCATCCTCATTACATTTTCTGGACAACCGCACCTGGATTCGGTATGGGACATTCCTTATTCCTTTAGCCCAGACAGCTTTGTTGAGCCTGGTGTCAATGCACACATTGGGAGTCTCCATCTCCTTCATGGCAAATTTCCGGATCTCTTTCAGTGCCCGAGGGACACGTTTCTTAAAAACCCACTCCATGGATGCACTTGTGGATGTTGATGGTGTACTCTCTGGTCACAACTTCGTTGATGGCAGAATGGCCCTTCTTCTCGCCACCCTTCTTCGTGGGCACCATTACACCAGGCCCAAGTTGGAAAGAAAGAGCGCAAGGTATTGCTTTCTTTCTGATAGGGTTCAGGTTTATGGTTGCCAGAAAGGATTATATGTATTGAATGGGGAAGATACATGGGTTTCAATCAAAGTAGTGATTCATAATCAAGTCTTTTTGATATGAAATGCTTAGCAAGTCTAGTCTCTTACTTCTGCCACTGCCACTATTTTTACTCGGAGCCTTCCGGGCTCTTATTTGCTTATTGCCAAGGCCTTTCAGCTGGTTCCCTGAGCCCAGTGTTCTCTCAGTCCATTTCGTCCATCACAGTTAGTAGGATTATCTTCCTGAAAGAATTAAGCCAATTACATTTCCAGTCTGAATATGATAAGATAATATATGAACCCCTTAGTTTTGATCCCAGTTTCTTGTTTCAGTATAATTTTCTGCTTGCTTACCATGTATTCTTTGTTGTGCCACACTGGACTTTTTCCTGTCCTTAACAGTATGGGAAACATTTCCATAAGGGTTTCTGCTTAACCCAAATGGAAAAAGGGAAAGAAATTTTGTGAAAATCAGAAAATGGTACCCCTCTCTCAACTCCTTTGATAGCTATCTACCTGAAAATTGTTTTAATAAATATTAAAATCTTTAGTGATCATGAAGTCAATAGTTTGGGCAGTACTCAGCTTGTCAATAGTAATGCATGGCACCCCTGTATTTTTTTCATTCTTTGCTTTTGAAAACCTATTTCTTTGCCTAGAGTACCCTTCCCCTTCCTGCACTGGCAAATTCATACTTATTTTTTTTCAAATCCTGTTTAAAACTCTTGTCAGTAAATCCCTGGCTGGTAGCACAGTGGATAAGGTGCTGGCCTGTGAACCCAAAGGTCACTGGTTCGATTCCCCAGCCAGGGCCCATAACCAGGTTGCAAGCTAGGTCTCCAGCCAGGTCTGTGGCTGGAGGCAGGTGAAATGCAACCATACATTGATGTTTCTCTCCCTCTCTGTCTCTCTCCCATCCCCTCTCTCTGGAAATAATAAATAAAATCTTAAAACAAACAAACAAACAAACAAAAACTCTTGTCATTAGAAATAAGTTTTTCATCTTTAATTAAAGATGCTTGCTATCCTCTCATAGCACTTGGCTGATATCTTTCTATTTTGCGCTCTTGTATACTTTTCTTATATCTCTTCCTCTTTCGCTAAACTGATTCCTCAAGAACAGATAGCTTTAATTATTTCCGTATTTCCAGCCCTTAACATAGTGCTGGCATGAAGTGGGAATAATGAAGTTGAATGGAAGGAAATCTTGAACTTTGAACACTTAATATTTCATATCATATCTCTCCTGGGTCCAATCTTATGCTCTGGGTATAGATGATATACAATATGTTTAATCCATGTTAGATTAGACAATTAGAAGTCAGTGTTATTCTGGATAAAATATATGGTTAAAGTTGTAGTATTTATCTCTGAGTCTTATCTTATATAATTGTGCTTTTTCAGCTACATGATCTTCTTTATTATTTTATTTCTCCCAGGTAGGCAACACAAGTTATCTCCTAATAGTCAAGAGCTTTCATGATTTATAGTTTGGCACAAACAGTATGCAGTCCAATTATCCTCTTATGTAAGATGATCTGATGTCTATTTGGATGCTGAATTCTTTGATGAGCCTTTCCTGATCCAGATTCAGCAGGTTAAAGTGAATTTTCTTAAATATGTGTCAAATATTTCCAGGAGGGAGCTTTATTAGGCTGGAAAATAATATCAACTTTAATATCAAGTTGGGTTTAAGATTTTTAGAAAAAAATCTATATTTTACTCAAGACCTTCATCATTAAGGCCCTATACTTCTAAATAACTTTAAATTTTACTGGCAACAATAGACACTTAAAAATCTGCATTGATGGAAGTATTTGTTGCTAGTGATTTTGTATATGAAAATTTACTTCTTTGACAGAAGTTAATCTTACTATATAGAGGTAGTACATGTTATTTTGACTTGTCTTTTGATAACTTGTATGTTTCATATGTTTAAATATGTTTTACTTGTTTAGAAACTTTTCTTAGGTAACTATAATGTTCACATTAATTTGAACTGGATTTATTGAGTGAAAGAGACAACTGACTATTATCCAAATAGTTCATAAATTTTTAAAATTAAAAATTTATTTTTTATTTACCTGTGCTAAGCACTGTGATAATTAATACTTCACTTAGGTTACCTCTTGTAAACCTAACAACAATGACACTGTGAAGTGAACATTAGAACTGCCATTTAAAAGATGAGAGAACTAAATCTCAGATTTAGCATTATGACCATAATGACACAGGTTGAAAACGACAGACTGGGTTTTGATAATAGAATTTATCTGCCTCCAAAGCACCTGTTTTTATGCACTGAGCGTTATACATTTAAACCAGACATTTTATGTCAAAATTAACTTTGGAACTTGAATTATTGTGGTGTTAATTTTTAATTGGTCAGGTAGGTGATTGTGAACTTTTTTCGTTAAGTCTGTTCTATAGAGAAAGAACCATGTATTTTTTCACAATATCACTTGCTATATGTTGGTATGCCTTAGTTAACAGTACTTTCCCAAACTAAAGAATAAATTACTTTGGAAAAGTATTATGACTAACACTTAGGAGAGAGAATTAAAAAATAAGGGTGTAGTTTTAGACACAAGTCTACAGAGCCAAATGAAGGGAAGGGATGTTAAAAGAAATTATGTGACACTAATGAGAAGGGTACAGTTCTACATCTGCAGAAAAGAAACAAGTTAACAAGAAAGGGTGGAATATTTTTCAAATGCACCCTGACACAGGCTGGAGAAAATGGCTGTTAATTGGGAAGTTTCCTTCATTTCTACTGGTGGACAGTTTCATAGTAGAAAATCCAGCTTCTTAATCAATTTTTCCCAAAGAGTCCCTTTGTGAAACTTTTTAAAAAATGCACTTACAGAAAGAATCAAGACTTTGCATAAACATTATGGATTCCCTTACTGCCTGGAATTTTTCTGGGATAAATGTTCATTTTGCTTCATTACAGCTTTGTCTGTGAGTCACATTTGCATGGCCTTGTTATACAGCTGCCTCCCTGGCATTTCTTGAAAACCACATCAACCTCAGTAATATGATTTGAACATCTATGGTGAAAAAGTTAGATTACATTTAAATACAAAGACTAGACAAATCTATTATTTTTATATGTTAAGCAAAAGTCAGAGGGATTTTGTGAAGGGTAAATGAGTTAGGATATATAGAGGAATTGCTTTTTCTTTTTTGTTTTTTTAGGAATTGCTTCTTAATGGGGAAAGAAGAGTCAACATTATGATTAAAATCCTCTTAAATTTCTATGAATGGCACACACACACACACACACATATATAAACACACACACATCTATATTGCCATATAGGTGTATACATATGTATATGCATATATTCATGTATACCATATAAACAAAATTATGTGTGCCCTTGTGTTTATAGCATTTTTAAATTTACATTTTGAAAACCATTGAGCTAGATTGAAGGAAGAAATAAAAATAAACCCTGTATGGAAACACTTGTGCATTCAACCATTCAATCTTTATGATCAGATTATACCTGGTAGGGAATGGGGATTGAGGTATGCATAAAAGATTCTAAAGAGTTCCTGTTTATCTGCAGAGTTTGCTTGTATGTTATTGTTAAGTTTCATAACATTAATCCACTTTAGTAAATTTATTTGTATTTCAAGGCTTAAAGGAAATAGCGAGTCATATTTTCCAAGAGGGTTAGCTCTAAAGTAAGCCTGAAAGTAAAATTTACGCTGCCTCAAAGTTCTGGCATGCATTAGGGGCTTAATAAATGTTATTTTAGCCATTTGTTTTTTACTGATATTCTTTAAATATTCCACATGCTTGATATTTTTAATTTAAATAATTCATCTATTCATAAATAGGGCCCATCTAAGTCTACCCAGATTATATTTCTTTAAAAAATCAATTTACTTACATATCCTTTGGAGAAGTACTTTTTTTTCTTTAAGATTAAATGAAAAATGGAAAAATCTTTGACATGAAGCTCTAGTAGTTCAATTGATTTTAATGAAACAGATTAACTTCACTCTAAGTTATTAATCTGTTCATTTTTTTATTCATTTCTTCAAGCTTAATGACTGGGTACTTGTGATTTATGAGGCACTCTGCTAGGCAGGCGTATGTATAATGTTAAGTTAGGATCACTATCTTTTTAAAGTTGCTTCCGATCTAGCAGGAATCCTGTATACTATAATTATTTTGACTGATTTTCTGTTGTTCTGTCTGTAACACTGAGCATTATTTTAATTCAGAGAATGCTTTGATTGATTATTATGCAGTTCATTATTGTGAGTTTTCTACTTAATATTATCTCAACTCAATCATATTGTTGTAGCCCCATTGTAAGATGCCTCTATATTCACTTACTCTTTCTTTCTTAACTAATACAACTTCAGTTTTCTTCTGTATGTTCAACTCTTATTTGACTGAAATGAAAGTCACTCCCACCTGAAGCTCAAGGGTAAATTCTGGTTGATCTAAGCCCACGGACTTAGAAGTGTGGTTTGCAGACCACTGAAAGTCTCCAACAGCCTTTCAGAACACCTAAAAGGTCAAAACTATTTTGATGGTAATATGAAGAAGTTATATTTTTCTTTAATGTGTTGACATTAAATCTCTAACCTTGAATACACATCTTTTTTTTTTGTTTTTAAAGATTTTTTTTTATTTAATTATTTTTAGAAAGAGGGGAAGAGAGAGGCAGAGAGGGAGACATCAATGTATGGTTGCTTTTCACCTAAATCCAGTCACAGACCTGACTGGAGACCTGGTTTGCAAACTTGTTATGTGCCCTGGCTGGGGAATCGAACCTGCGACCTTTGGGTTCGCAGGCCGGTGCCTTATCCACTGTGCTACCAGCCAGGGCCTGAATACACATCTTTTTATATGCTTTGTGATGAGAGAGCACTTCTGCTGCATATCAAAGTGTAATGTTTGCATACATTGATGTCTCTCTCCCTCTCTGTCTCTCTCCCTTCCCCTCTTTCTAAAAAAGATAATGAAATAAAATCTTTAAAAAAAAAAAAAAAAAAAAAGTGCAATGTTTGTAGTTGAGGAAAACCACCTGGGCAAAAGGTGTGGGCTGAACCACTCACATTTTTCATAAGCACCTTTTTTAATGGGAAAAACTACTGACAAACAAACTATGGTTATTCAGATAGGTATTTGGCAAATATTTTCTCAAAGTCATGCAGTGAAAGACAGCCAGCAGTATTTGTTGTCAATGATAAAATTTGAGATTTGAAAAAGCAGAATTTTGGACAACTTTATTAGTTATTGCAAACTCAAAGGTTTCCCAATACTTGAAGACTTCTCTAATGAGGTTGGTGGCTGTGTTAGTTATGTGAGTTTTTGATATTGTAAAATGAAATGTGTCTACATTTGAAAAACCTACATAACTCAATGAACTACCATTTTCCAAATCACCAATAAATGCTATAAAAGTTATACAAAGGTAAAAGATCCTTTCAAAATATAAACTACATCAATTGCTATTTATTGAAGAATATCAATTTATTTGATTTATGAGACATTTTTCTAAATCAGTGGATTTTTAAAATTTCAGTAAAATCAATAACACACTTGATTTTAGTAGTGGCTTTTTATTTAAAATACTGAAGAAACTCTACCAGTAAACAGAAAACTGTTTCTGAGAAGCCATGTATGGCTTGCATTTTAATAATTTCTGAAAATATAGAAAACTATTTTTGTTGTTGTATTTGTTAAACTTATGGATGATGTGAGGAGCAGTTTAAAAAATTAGAAATAAAAAAACCAAAGGAAGGATATAGTATTAAATAGCTAACTTAAAATTATTTATCAGGAATTAATAATTGCTACTTCTCTGAGCATAATTCATTTGAGTAGTTTGAAATGTATAAACACACTGATATATAGATGTGTACAGTAAAATATTGGCACAATGGGTTAGGAAGATAATTATGGTATAGGAAAATAAGCATTTTACTGTTCCTTTAAAAAATGTTAAGTATATTTTGTTGATTATGCTGTCATAGTTGTTTCAATTATTTTCCCTTTGCTGCCATATGCCCAATACCCACTTCCCTCTGGTGATCCTCCCCTTAATTCATGACCCTTGGTCATGCATGTCAGTTCTTTGGCCTCACCCTTTCCTATATACTATTTCTGACATGCCCCCTGCCTTTTTTTTTTTTTTTTTCCTACCAATTATGCTTCTTGATCCCTTCACCTTTTCCCTGCAGCCCCTTCCCCCTCCTACCTGATAACACTTCCAATGATCCCCATTCCTAGAATTCTGTTCCTGTTCTGGTTTTTGGCTTAGTTTATTTTTATTTTTATTTTTAGATTCAGTTGATAGTTATAAATTTGTTGTCATTTTAATGTTCATAGTTTTGATCTTCTTTTTCTTAAATAAGTCCCTTTAACATTTCATATAATAAGGCTTGGTGATGACGAATTGCTTTAGCGTTACCTTGTCTATGAAGGACTTTATCTGCCCTTCCATTTAAATGATTGCTTTTCTGGATAGAGTAATCTTGCTTTTTACTACTTGCCAATTCCTTCTTGCATGCAGTTTCTTTTGGGAAATCAGCTGATAGTCTTATGGGAACTCTTAGGTAACTTTTCTCTTGATGCTTTTAAGATCCTCTCTTTATCTTTAACATTTGATATTTTAATTATGATGTGTCTTGTTGTGGTCCTCTTTGGGTCCTACTGTTTGGGACTCCGTGCTTCCTGCACTTGTATATACGTCTATTTCCTTCACCAAATTAGGGAAGTTTTCTTTCATTACTTTCTCAAATAAGTTTTTAGTTTCTTGCTCTTCCTCTTCTCACATTCCTGTGATTCAGATGTTGGTACATGTAATGTTGTCCCAGAGGTTTCTAATCCTCTCAGTTTTTTCAATTCTTGTTTCTTATTTCTGTTTTGGGTGAACGTTTATTTCTTTCTTTTGTTCCAAATTGTTGATTTGAATCCCAGCTGCCTTCCCATTACTGTTGCTTCCCTGTATAGTTTTCTTTATTTCACTTTGTATAACTTTCATTTCTTTCTTTATTTTGTGGCATATGCAATCATTTCTCTGAGCATCCTTATTGCCAGTGTTTTGAACTCTGCATCTCTGTTTTGTTTAGTTATTTTTCTGGGTTTTTTTCTGTTCTTTCATTTGGGCCATATTCCTTTGCCTCCTCAATTTGGCTTTCCCCCTGTGGTTCTGTGTACTGGGTAGAACTGCTTTGACTCTGTGTCTTGGTAGTGTGGCCTAAAGTAGTATGTGCCCTAAGGGTCCAGTGGCACAGCCTCCCCTAACAGCCAGGCTAGGTACTGGAGGTGCACCTTTTGAGTGGGCTGAGTACAATGTCTTCTTGTAGTTGGGCCTTGGTTGCTGTTGGCAGATCAATGGGAGGGATTTACCCAGGCCATTCAGCTGCAAGGATGGCTGTGACCACTGACCACCAATCTCTGCCCTCTATGGCAGCTGTGCAGGGGCACATTGTTGGTGCTCCAATGCGGTCTATAGCTGCCCACTGGTTGCATTGGCCCTTGGGTTTCCCAGGTGGTGCAGGCCAAGGTCAGCCCCCACATGTGTCTTATCAGGGCCACCCTGCCTGAGCTATAAAGCAATGTGGGTGGCTGCTACTTATGCTTAGCTTGGAGATTCCCAGGTGAAACCAAGCTGTGATTCAAAGCTCTTGCTGCTGGTGCAGAGCCTGGGGCTCACTGAGGCAGTTATTGCTTGTTTGACTAGCAAGTTGTGATGAGCCAAGATCAGCCATTCATGTAGAAAAGCAGCTTGGGTGGGCCCATTAGTTGGGGTGGAGTCTCTGAGGATCTCTAGGCAAATGCAACAGTGTTAGCCAGGTTAATGAAGTCTCAGATATGGTACCAACATGCTAGCTCTGTGTGGGGAGGGTTTAGAAAAGAGACAATGGCCTCTGCTTGACTTGATGCCAGACACTTCAGCTTCTTCCTGTATACCACTGGTGCCTTTCATGCTGCTGCCCCAGTGCTGGAGCTTAGAGGGAGTGAGTCTGAGCAGGTGAGTGCATCTGTGGGTTCTTTAAGGGGGACTGCTTGGGGCTCCAGCAGTTTCTTCCACCGATTCCATCCCTGCTTGGCTTTGTAGCCAAAGTTGTGGGGACTTACCTTCCTGTCACTGGAGCTCTGAGCTGGGGTGCCTGGTGTGGGGCTGGGACTCCTCAATCCCAAGATCTCCCTCCTGAATTTTTATCCACTACACATGGGTGAGGGGTCAGCCCATTCTGTTTTCACCTCTCCTACCAACCTGGATGGATATGGTTCAATTCTGTAGTTGTCACACTTCTGTTCAGCTTGATTTCTTTGGCTACTCCATTTCCTATACTGTATGTTACATCCCATGGCTCTTCTGTAACTACCTCTTTGTACTTATTAATCCCTCATCTCTTCACCTGTTCCCCAGCATCCCCCTCTTTATCTGGCAACCATCAAAATGCTCTTCATATCCATGATTCTGTCTGTGTTTTTGTTGTTTGCTTAGTATGTTTTTTAGATTCAATTATTGATAGCTATGTATTTATTGCCATTTTATTGGTCATAGTTTTGATCTTTCTCTTTTTCTTAAATGTGTCCTTTTATTTCATATAAAAATGGCTTGGTGATAATGAACTCCTTTATTTTTTTCTTGTCTGGGAAGCTCTTTATCCGCCCTTTGATTCTAAGTGATGCTTTTGCTGGGTAGAGCAAGCTTGGATGTAGGCCCCTGCTTTTCATGACTTAAAATATTTCTTGCCAACCCCTTCTAGCCTTCAGTTTCTTTTGAGAAATCGTCTGACAGTCTTATGGAAATTCCCAACTAATGGTTTTTAGTAAATTCTTTAATTGTCAGGAAGTTAATCTTTATGAAATCTTGCCTACACTTCTGAAATGCCTACTATGCTTTATTTAGTACAGTTCTGCTTTAAAAATTCTTACATTTAAATTAATACTATGATAAGTTTTTCTTATACAAATACTATGCAATATATTCTAATTAAAAACACTTTTTAAACATTTGTGAATGAGCAATGAAATGGGTACTATAATGCTAAAGTGGAAGGATAAATTAGTAGAAACTTTGTAAAGCAAGATGAAAATACATATTATTAACTTAGTTTTTAAGTTATATAGATTTAAGAATCACATTTCCATGAATCTATTCTAAGATAATACACAAAGTTATATATGAGGAAGTACCCAAAATAAACCAGAATTATCTTCTGGAGGGCAGGACCCCCGACTAGGTGAGTGTTCTAGAAACTCATCTGAATGAGTGTACCAGCTTGTGTTGTGAGAAGCTGCATTTGGCTGCAGGGAATTTTTTTTAAAAACTCAACACGTTTGCCCATTTCATGATGGTGATTTACAAGCATATCTGCCTACATCATGCTGAGTGTTCAGCAGTTTTTGACCCAAAACTGCATGATCCCTGTGCCCCACACTCCCTATTCACCCAATCTTGTCCCCAGCAACTCCTCAGCCAATGAAAAAGTCCTCAAAGGGGAATATTTTTGCTGATGTGACAGAGGTGAAACAAAAAAAAGGACAGAAGCACTAAAAGGGCAAGTTCACAAAATATTATGAGCAGTGAAAAAATGTCTTTATAAGTGTATTGCATCAATAAAGAGTATTTTGAAGGTGACTGAAGTTTAAATATGTAAAAATAAATATGTAATTTTTATAAAGTCTGTTTTTTGGTTGCCCTTGTATATATGTACCACTACTTCTTTATCTACTCATTTATTGATGTGCACATGGGTTGCTTCCATATCTCAGCTGCAATGAACACAGGGATACACATACTGTTTTTGTTTTGTTGTAGGTTTCTTTGGATATATACCCAAAAGTAGAATTGCTGGGTCATAAGGCAGTTCCATTTTTAATTGGTAAGTACACTCATACCAGTTTTCATAGTGGCTGTGCCACTATGCATTCCCTTCAACAATGCACAAGGGTTCCATTTATTTTAAAAATTTAACTATTTTATTTAGTTATTTTTAGAGAGATGGGAAGGAAGGAAGAAAGGGAGGGAGAAAAACATCGATGCCAGAGGGAAACATAATTGGCTACTTCTATTCCAAAACCAAGAACCAAACCTGTAACCTAGGTACATGCCCTGACAGGGAATGGAACCAGTGACCTTCTGCTTTTCGGAACAAAAACCAACCAGCTGAGCCTACCTGTCAGGGCGAAGGTTCCTTTTTCTCATCCTTGTCAACACTTGTTGTTTGTTGATTTATTGATGATAGTCATTCTGACAGATGTGAGGTCATATTTCAGAGTTTGCAACTCTTTGAGGATCAGGGGCATTGAGCATCTTTTCATTTGTATATTGGCTACCTGTGTGTCCTCTTTGAAGAAGTGTCTCTTCAGGCCCTTTACCCATTTTTAAATTATATTGTTTGTTTTTGTGATGTTGAGTTGTATGAATTCCTATAAATTTTGTATGTTAATCCCTTATTGGCTATATCATCAGTGAAAATCTTCTCCCATTCGGTATGTTGTCTTTTTGTTTTTTTAATGGTTTGCTTTGCTGTGCAAAAACTTTTTAAATTTGATGTGGTTCCATATGTTTATTTTTTGTTTCCCTTGCCCAAAGAGATATATGAGAAAAAATGTTGCTAAGAGAAATTTCCAGGGAATTTACCACCTGTTTTCTTCTAGTAGTTTCAAGGCTTATATTTAAGCCTTTAATTTATTTTGAGTTTATCCTTATAGAGTGTAAGAAGGTGGTTAATATAATTTTTTATACATATTTGTCCAGTTTTCCAAATGTCATTTATTGAATAGACTGTCATTTTTCCATTGTATATTCTTATCTTTTTTTGTCATAGACTAGTTGACCATAAAGGTTTGGGTTTATTTCTGGGCTCTCTGCTCCATTTGATCTATGTATTTGGTTTTATGCAAGTACCATGCTATTTTGATTACTATAGACTTACAATATAGTTTGATATCAGGGAGTATGATTCCTCCAACTTTGTTCCTCTTTCTCAAGATCATTGTGGCTATTTGGGGTCTTTTGTGGTTTTACATACATTTTTGGATTATTTGCTCATTCTGAGAAAAATGTCACTGGTATTTGAATAGGATTGCATTGACTCTATAGTTAGCTTTGGGTGATATGGACACTTTAACGATGTTAATATTGCTATTCACAAGCATGGTATATGCTTCTATTTATTTCTATCTTCAGTTTCTTTTTTCAGTGTCATATAATTTTCTAAGTATAGGTCTTTTACTTCCTTAGGTAAATTTACTCTTAGGTATTTTATTTTTTGATTAAGTTGTAAATGGGATAATTTTCATAGTTTCTTTTCCTGCTAGTTTATTATTCAACTGATTTCTGAATATTTATTATGTATATGACTACTTTGCTGAATTTATTTATCAGTTCTCTATTAGCATTTCCTCTTTAAAGCTCCCCCTTACATGAACTGTAGTGACCAATCATTTACCATTTAGAATTTGGGAATGTGAATGTTGCAACAGCAAAATAGTCATTGACAGACATTCATCTGTTTCTGAGATAAGAATAAAAACTACACAGAAAAAATAGAATTCAAGTGACAGATGGGAATGAGAGGTGGTCAGGACCTCACTGAGATGCCTGTGAGCATGCTGCAAATGGTCCCTAGTTACCTTCTCAAAGTAAGTCAAAGCAAGCATACATAACCTTTGTATTCCCAATGCCTAGCACCAAAATGGCAAAACTAAAGGCTGAATTGATGCTAAACTTGGAATGATACAGAGATTAGCATGGCCCCTGTTCAAGGATAACAGGCAAATTCTTGAAGTGTTCCATATTAAAACAAAACAAAATAAAACAAACCAAAAAAAAAAAAAAAAAAAAAAAGGAGCTAAATTAATAGCAAAGACTTTCCCATTCACCATCTCTTACCATTTGGTTGCAATTAATTGATTATTCTGTTTTCTCTATGGTAGACTATAAATTCTGTGAGGGATCACATTTGTCTTGTTCACCCTCATTGCTCAGGATCCAGTGCACATAGCAAATGCTCAGCAGACATTGTCAATATGGAAATGAAATGATAGGAAATCAGGAGAGAATGGAAGAATTGATTGAGCTCCTACTATGTGCTATTTTGGTATGTGCTTATATTTTACAATAGATGCTTCACTTTTATTCTTCATGACAACTCTGGGAGATACGTTATTATGGTAATTTTACACTTGAGACAACTTACATTGTTGAATTTGTTGTGCCTTATGCTGGGAAACTTACCTATCTTATCTATATGTAAGTCTTCAAAATCCCATGGATTGTATTTCTCCTTACTTTACAAATTTACAGAAAAGGCTGGCATATAGTTAGTTAATAATAATTGATCCTAAGATTTAAATCCATATCTCCTGATTACAAATTGGGTGAGACTAATTAAATGTTCATTGAATGAGTTAATGGATCAATGATTCTTATTAATATTTTGATTCATAGATTTTTTATTTGCCCATAAAATTCTCATGAAAATCAACTTTGCCATTAGCATTTATCCTAAACAAAAGTAACTTTGGATTGTTTTTCACCTGAAGTATCAAAATTTGTACCTGAAAATCTCTTAAAACAACTTACTCCAGCCTCTACTTGTAGCTTGTATCACACTTCAATGATTTCTGACATAAGTTTATTTTTGTATTATTTTTAAAGATTTTATTTATTATTTTTAGAGAGAGAGTAAGGGAGAGAGGCAGAGAGGGAGAGTAACATCAGTGTATGTTTGCCTTTCACCTGCCTCCAGCTAAGGACCTGGCTGGAGACCTGGCTTGCAACATCTCTAACATAAGTTTTAATTATAAACCAATAAGATTCTTCATAAACTCTTTAAGTAGAACATGCTGATATTTAAGAAGTCTCAAGTTTTTGTAAATATATTCTCATTGAAAGATATTTTTTCCCCTCTTCTTAAAGGAAAATGCAATGATAATAGACTATTAAAATCTCATCCCTTATTTTATAGAATAGACTCCTGCCTCTATGTTCAATGATATTTTGTAAATGAAGATGAAGTTTTTCCTTTTTCTTCATTATTGGCACTAGTATAGATATCCCCATTTTCCACTCCTTTGCTCACTTTTCCCCAGCCCCACTCTTTCCCTCTAACCATCACTGTAGTATTATCTGGGTCTATGGGTTATGCATATATGTTCTTTGGCTGATCATCTTCCCTTCTTTTATTCAGTCCTCACTCCCCCACCCCTCTGAGAGCTGTCAATCTGTTACAGGTATCCATGCCACTGTTTCTGTTTTGTTCATCAATTTATTTTGTTCATTAGATTCCACATATAAGTGGGATCATATGGTATTTGTCTTCCTCTGACTGGCTTATTATATTTAGCATAATATTCTCCAGGTCCATCCATATTGCCACAGAGGGAAAAATTCCTTCTTTTTCATGGCTGTTTAATAAAGCTGGATTTTTAATGACTGACTTTAACAGCAACAATACTGATTGTAACACACTGTTTTTTGGCTTAGGAAAACGTTTTAGTGATTTAGCTCACTGAAATTGCATACCCTTCCACTACCTGGACCCAGGCTCTAAATCCTTCCTCATTTTTTATTTATCCCTTTTGTTAGCCCCCTTTATTGATAGTTATGACAGTTAATTTCTTTTCCTTCCACAGTCTGCAATTTGATGGTCTTTTTGATAAAGATGAAATTTGGAACCTGTGGCCACAAAAGGCTTGGATGTTCCTTGGGATGAGCTGAATCAAGGTGAGCAATGAAAGGTGATGCATTTGCAACCAGATAGTCTGAATCCATATAGGATTTTCTAAGTTCTTTTTCAAATTGTTTATGAAAGTTCAAAGGATAAAATTTGATTAGAAATGTATTTCATATATATGCAAACACCTATAACATTGCTTGTTATACATATATGCAAATTAAACCAATTTCAAGAATTAATGTCAGATTCAGAGCAGAATTTTAAAGTATTGCTAATCCATTTTAAAGCGTAAATGAATTCATCATTAGGGGAATGCAAATTAAAACCACAAGATTTTTCTGCCCATCCATTAAAAAAACCTCAATGTAATGGACAATTTTCTAGACAAGTGCAAATGATCAAAATGTAATCAATTATGTAAAAGCTGACTAGGTCAAGGATTAACTTATAATTAACTATTCAATCAAAAAAATAGCGCACTTGAAAAAATGAGTTAAAAACAAGTTTTTGTCAAGTTGACAAACATTTTAAAAGGTTAGTAATATAGACTTCCGGTGAGAGTTTGGGGAAGAAAATACTGTCATATGCAGTTGATAATACAAATAATTGCTAATAATTCATTGTGATTAAATTGCCAATGTGAAATAAAAAAAACTTTCAAAAGTTATTTTGTCTCTGCACATTTAGTTTTATTTAGAGTAACAAATTAGTTAAAAATATAAACTGACTTAGCTGTAAGACTGTCCATCACAGAGAACACTTTAAAAGAGTGAAAAGTTGGAAAGATTCTAACTTAATTAAATAAATTATGTTACATGCATATATGATCATTAATAATTCATGTATGTATCTTCATTAATATTTCAATGTTAATGATAAAATGTTGAATTTAAAAAGCTTGTATTCAGTGGAATCAAAATACAACTATACACAATATGGATAAATCTCATACATATTTGAGTAAAAAAGTTACAAAAGATATATAATATATGATTGTATTTACAAAGAGTACATAAATAGCTGAAAACAATTATTCTTTGAGAAGTCAATATAATGTTTATCTTTTGGGGAGATAGCAATTGAAAGAGAGAAGACAGGAGACACCTGAGAGGTTGGTAATGTGCTTTTCTTGATAACGGTCCTGATTACATGAATGTGTTTGTGAAAACTTTATCTAGCAAATGATGGGGCCAAGGTTTGCATGTGCTAAACTCTAGAAGGGGGTAGGAAAATATATAAATAAGAAGTTATATAATATAAAGCCTTTAAATAACTCTCCTTGGCCTGATTTTATGTTCTCATACTAGAGAACATTCATAAAGTAACCAGTATATTCTTCCCTTATCTCTTCATTCATTCAACAGTTAATAATTGAGAATTTACTATGTGCCAGGACCAGTTTTTAGTTCATAGAGTGAGCAAAACCAGGAGCTCACTGCTGCCACAGAACTTATATTCACAAACATTTTAATATTCCATTAAAAATTAAAATATATCAGGTAGTGTTAAATGATATAAGAGAATTTTGTAAACAAATATATTATGGTGACTAAGTTGCTGCTTAAGATTTGGTTGACAGATATAGCTGAAGTGATATTTTAAACAGGTCTGAAAAGGAGTCAGTTGTGAAAATCAGGTAGAGGAAACAGAAATTTCAAGTTAAAAAATTACTTCTGGTTTTGAATGCAGGTAGCTGGGTAGGTCAGTGTTGCTGTTTATGTAGAAAGAGTGGCAGGCTGATACAGAGGGTAGGGAGGGGCTGCATTTCTCAAGTGTGAAATAAGTTTTTAGGCGCTTTTAAATGGGTCAGACCCTGATAGCTTTGAAACTGATTTGAAAAACAAAAGTAAAGCCTGGGCAGGTGTAAACAGGGTCATAGGGAAAAATGGGATTGGAGAAATATATTAGGCAGAAATAACTTTATATAAAATTTGAATCAATAGAGGCTGAAGGCTAATTGGGAGTTTAATTAAGAGGACATGTTAAGCCCGTTAGGTTCAGCATAGAGGAGAAACAACAGAACAGGCAATGAGATTATAAGATGTATTTGGCCAGCTACAAACAGACAGGCTGAGACCAAAGGGGTGTCAGCCTTGAGTAGCAGCAAAGTAAGGATTTTTAAAGGGTGAGGGATTGGGCAAGACTTTCAGAAGTCTAGATGGTGCTAGTGACAGGGGAAGTAGGACTGAGAACAGGGAAGTTTCTTAAGTTTTATCAGCAAAAAAGGTATTTTTGTTAGACAGCATAGCTGCAGGGCATAGGCATTTACTGGGGGCAGCAGATTTATTGGGGGCTTGCTGAAATTAGACCTGAATTCCCAGAACCCAGGTCTTATGTCTAAGAAAGCCAAAGTTTGTTATTGTAATAAAAATGAGGATATAGTTCAAGATACTTTTTCCTCATTAGATGGAATGATTCAGAATTCCTATCTAGAGTTATAATATTACATTCCCGTGATTTAAATTAATAAAGTAAGGTTGTTACTGGTACTTTTTTGTGGTCCTTTTGTCAATTCTGAGATGGATTCCTTACAACTGATACTCTGGAGAAGACAGATTTAATGCTTTCCTTAAGCAAATATTTATTGAGCAATGTGATTGATGGGCATTGGTGATATGATTAGATATTATCTCCTGCCCTCAAGAAGCTCACCATCTGAAAGGAGATAAGTAGAAGTGAATTGTCAATTAAAATGCAGAGGGTGTGTTACTCCAGAGGTAAGAATGAGGTGATATTGTTAGCATAGGTAGCTAGATGTGAATAAAGGAAGGGAGCAAAGGGAGTCAGACATTATGAAGCATAGTAAACTTGGGAGCTGAATTGGATAATAAGCTTGTTTCATTAGAAAATTACAGCTTCACACAGGGCCATTCTCCATCCTTGAAACCTAATTACCCAAGGATCAATTCCAGGAAAGATCATTTCAAGAAGGAAGAAAAATAGCAGGGAACATTTCTCTGCTGGGTACTTGCCCAGTAGAAGCCAAGATGGTGTAGGGAGAGGTACTTTTACTTTGACTCATGTGCAGAAGCCTGTCAGTCCAGCCTAGGAAAAGGATTAAATTGGAAAAGGGGCATAGTACCCTGGAAGATCTAGGAAATAGACTGATTAGGAGGTGGATACATCAGAAGCTTGTGAAAGATTGGGAAGTTGACTGGTTAGCTTGAAATGGTGCCTGGTTCTTCCCAACCCTGAGATAATACAACTCAAGCTTAACAAAGTGCTCTCTCTCTCTCCTTCTCCCTCTCTCTTCCTCTCCCTCCTTTTCTCTTTTACACATGCTCTCCATGCTCATCCCATTTGCTTGTGTGTTATTTCTCTATAGCAGGGAGTCATGTAGCCCTGGCAGCCATCTGGGGTCCAGATCAGACCACGTAGGCCTGGGCAGACAACCAGCTGGAGTGCAGCTGGGAGCACAGGCAAACCACCCAGATGAGGACAGACACATAGACAGAGGCCTATTTCTGGGACTGATGAAAACAAGTCTGAACTTTTTCCATGGTGGGCTGGGTGGAGATGGAATACTGGCATCCCATTAGCTGTTCTTTGACTTTGCTTCTACAATGAATCTTTCCATGAAACCTCAACCTCCCACATGTGAGTCTCCCAAAATGCTTTTCCTATGTCCCTGTTAAAGGACTCCATTTCTGCCAGCAGCATTGTAAAAGGAATTTAATCCAGTCAGGGGGGAACTGGAGGAGTTAAGGAATGCTTCCCATTCCTTTACTGTCCTATCTAAGAACTGAAGGAAGAGCATGAATCATCCATGTGACTGCAGTACTTGAAAGTGGAGAGGTGTGGGCATAGGGCTTTCCTGGAAGTGAAAAGCACCTCACAGTCTAAGAATGAGAGATTCTGAGATACAGTGAGAGAGGGTGGCTTAGCAGGCATGAGATCTTTGCATTTGTACAGAACCACATGCTTAAAAGGTCCCTGTGCTTGGTTTGGTGCTTTTCTGTTGCTGTCTTAAAATTCTTACTAATTTTTGAACATGGAGTCTCCTTTGAACAGGGAGTACAATAATAATCATTCAGCTATTTTTTTGAATCTTACTAATTCAGTTAGCTACTGGCTATAGTCCTAGAAATAGATCTAAACCAATGCCTGACCTGGATGGGGAGAACCCATTACTGAGACCAACCTGAGCTTAGCGATTGCACTAAAGCATCTGGGAGAGTAATTATAACCAGGCTGGTAGGCTTTGCTAGAGCTGTGGTCAGTGGGTGGGAAGGACACCAGGAAAACCTAGTTGTGTCTTATTTCTGTTGCCAACACAGAATTTCAGGTTTTTATTTCCCTCTCAGTAAAAGGCCAGGTGTCCTACACACTTACCCCTTTTCTACATTTCCTCCGTGTTCACCTGTACATCCATAGCCATTAGCACTGGCTGAGTAGGTGCCAGTCAACCAAGGGAACTAAAGTGCTAATAGACCTTCTGCTTCAACAGCACTGTGTCCCAATGCCCAACTGCATAGTTTCTTTTCCAAAAATTGCTGAAAGTAACCCAACTGTGCCAATAATTGGGGGTCTCCTACTTACTTTCTCTTCCCTTGCTTCTTTACTACTTCCAATTGGAACCACAAGGCCCTTTTGGTCAACCCTGCTAATCATACCAAATTAATTATGTCAGATCAAAAAGTCTGTTCTCTGTTTAAAGATGGTTAAAAGTGACCCCAGGACTTGGTTTTTATGGCTTTCATTTTGGCTGACTTCCAAACCTTTAAACAATTTCTGCTAAGGTTGTAATAGATAAGGAAGCAAATGATGGATGCTGTGCTTTGTACCTCAGGAAACTAACTGAATTATGGTGGTAAAACTCTCTGGGCAAAGTGAGATGATCACTAGTTGGAAGAACAAGGTAGCCGTATGCTAGGAAACTTGGACTCATAAGTCCACCTACTCCATGAATAAAAATTCTTCCAGCACATAGTAGGCCATAGTTGCTTGCTCTGTGTTTCATTTTGTTTGCATCTTAAAGTCTCTGGCAGGCCTGGCCATGGTGGACCATGTGAATATGCTCTTCCCAACCTACTTTCCCTCTTTAATTCATCTCATTTATTACTATGGTTGTGACTCCTAGGCTATGACAATGATAATTAAATATTTAAAAATTTTTAGTTTTCTGCCCTGGCTGGTGGCTCAGTGGATAGGTGCCGGCCTGTGAACCCAAAGGTCGCTGGTTTAATTCTCAGTCAGGTTGCAAGCCAGGTCTCCAGCCAGGTCCGTAGCTGCAGACAGATGAAAGGCAACCATACATTGATGTCTCTCTCCCTTTCTTCCTCCCTCCCTGCCTTTCTCTCTGAAAATAATGAATAAAATCTTTAAAAAAAATTTAGCTTTTTTTTTTTATCTGAAAGATATATGATTATGTTGACCTGAAATTAGAGAGACTATGGCTTGACAGGTGATAACTGATTTTTTTTTGCTAGCATCTTCCATGTCAATGAATTGGATCTTATTTATATCATATATAATACTATATGATTGAAAACTTTGGATGAATATAATAACATTAAATTGCACTTAAAACTTCCAAGACCAAATTCATCTTTACTAAAATGGAGTTTATTTGCTTTCTTACACTTGTATTTGACTATTCGCATAGACAACTTTAATGTTTTTTTTATGAAATTTGAAGTATTATTTTTGACAGCTTTTGTACCAAAATAACACAACCTGGTATTAGTGTAAAAAAGGTTTTTATTTATTACTTTTTCCTGATAAACAAAATAATAAGTAAATTGATTAAACTTTAGTATTGACTTACAATTTTTCAAATACTCCTGCAATGTTTATACATAAATTATCTCTTCTAGAACTCCTAAAGTTATGTTTAGGAATTCATGATTACATGGGATGAATTTAAAAATTTCAGAAACATTCTTCACTTTTGTTATTGATGTGTTCTAAAACCCTGTTCTAGGTCTGCTTGAATATTTTTTTTAGAGGTCACAAAGTCTATTTATTCCCCACGCATTACTCTTATCACCATGACTCATACTCAAGAGTTAGGGCCAATTCGCCAGCCATGTGAGGACTGCAGGTTGAATATTTTTTCTTTTTTCTTTCTTTCTTTCTTTTTTAAATTTATTTTTATTGTTGTTGTATTACATTCATCCCCTTCAGTCTCTTTCCCCACATTTTTTCTTGTTTAAGATACAAATAGTGACATTTCAAATAATACTAACAATTACCACGGATCCAACCACTAACAACGTAAAAGAGTAAATGTTAATTCCAGAATTAGACTGATTTCCATCAGGGTCTTCCTGAGGAATAAACAAAGCTACTTGTGCAATGTTGGATACCTTTGATGTCAAATTGCTGTTATCCACACTTTGAATGGCAATGAATATGTGGGTTGCATTTGTTTCTGAGATACTTCCTGGTTTAAATGCAAAGGTTTCCTTAGAGTTGGCCTCATTTGGTAACAGACCAGTAGTGTTTACTTGCAGAGCATCATCAAAATGGTCTCTTAGTTCCGAGACACTTGCACTGATCCTTATGATATATTGTTGAACTGAGGAAAAAAGGGAGTGAAGTTTAGAAATTATAGCATACAATATTAAATTCCTTTGATTAATTTTCCTCAAAAATATTGTTTAGGTATGCCAAGTTTATATTCATATCCAAAGTCTAATTTTTCAATATAAGCTGAATTTTCATTTTAAACTTTGCCATTATTACTTTCTTTGTTTGAAAGTGGGACAAGTTAAAAATGTGTCATATTTGGTTGATTAAAAAATATCAGATTATAAAACTAATGCATGACTGAGCCACCAATTAAAAATTGTTCTCATCTCACCCACCCTTTACCTTTGGTTTTTACATGATCATCTCTTTTACCTCAATACCACATAACACTTCATCCTTACCAGTTCCAACATCCAAGTTGTCCCCTGGTGCTGTCCACGTTAGCTCAATCACATCGCCTTCACGTGTGGCCTCAAGGTCTGTGATTTGACTCGGTGGGTATGGGTCAGGCATTGGAAATGCTGGAACATTTGAAACCACAAATGCACCTCCAGATGCTGTTCTGGTGAAACTCTCCAAGTTTGTTTGAATATCCTCATCAATTTTAGGTCTTGGTGGATTTGCTTCAATTTTCCCTGCATTAAAAATTCCTTGTTTATAATGAGCACAACACAACTAGTATTTTCAAATGAATCCCCATCTCACTTGTCCTCTCCTTTTATGTATGTATATGTATGTACTAAGTTTGGTAACAAAGCCATAAGCATCCATTTGGTGGGAAAATTTGTTTTCTTTAGCATCTTTACCAGGGTATTATAGAATATACTTGGGTAATGAATTGCGAAGGAATTCAGGCTTCCTTGAATAGGAATAATGTTAAATAATTTAATATGCTTTTTTTAAAAAAAGAAATTTCTTTATTTCTCAAGTTATCTTTAAGTTGGGAATAAGCCTGGGGAAATTACTACCAGTTCCCTTCTTCACTTTTTTCCTTCCTCCGTGTTACAAGTACTAAGGAATAATACTTTGGGTTATATTCCAGTTGTCAACAGAAGGCCCCTAAAAGTCACCACATAAGAGAAAAGACAAAGGATAATTAACAAGGATTTCATTCTTAATTATTTTTTAAAAATTATTTATTTTTAGAGAGAGGGGAAGGGAGGGAGAAAGAGAAGGAGAGAAACATCAATGTATGGCTGCCTCTCCCACACCCCCAACTGGGAACCCAGCCCAGAGTGCAAAACTGTGCCCTAACTCGGAATCAAACCAGGGACCCTTTGGTTCTCAGACCAGCACTCTATCCACTGAGCCATGCCAGCCAGGGCTTCATTTTTTAATTCTTTTCACCACTTCGCTCAACACATTTTTCTTTTGACTTGGTAAAAATATTTTTAAATATATTTTTAAAATAAGTGTTTATCTGTTTACGTATCTTTTAAAATATTTGTCATCTGAAGAATAAATCCTGCCACTGGCTTATGCTTAGGTACATAACGTATTAGCCTGTTTCCTTCACCCTTAGTTGAAAATTTGACGTATTATTATTGCTATAGGTAAGGTGCTCCAAATTATTATAATGGCTGACATATATTGAATGCTTGCTAGATGTAGACATTGTATCAAAGTGTAGGTTAATTTGAAGGCAAACCCCAGTATGACTGAGAATTTCATTCCAGAAATGGGAAAAGCTATACTTTGAGTTATAAAATGTCTAAAGCCTAATTGTACCAATTCATGATTATTCCAGCCAGCACTGTTTCAGGTATCATGAGTTACTCACCATTCACTACCCAGCCGGGTATATATGCGGCTCTGTTTGGTGGAGGCCTTAAGTTTCGGGTGACGGCGCTTGCTCCTCCATAAGCCTGGACTTTTAAGCTGTATCTGCCATTATCTGAATAAGCTGTAAAATATCTGGAGTAGACCCCGTCATTCTTGAAAGTATCAGCACCTTGTTATGGAAAGGAACAGAAAATTATGCATTTTTAGAATCAAGCACATTGCCTTTGTAAACACATTCCTTAGATTTACCTCTCTATTTTTTCATTGACCCCATGAGGAATATTTCCATTATGCTTTATCAACCAGTATATTGATATACATATATCAATTTAACACACACACATACATATATATATAGTACATGCATAATATCATATATTATTTTATAATATACTTAATGTTACACACATATATATACACACACACTGATACATATGTGTGTATAATAAATACCTTCACCTTATCAATTTATATGCAGATTATTATAGTACTCTTATGATTTCTCAGCCAAATGGTTTGTGTAAATATTTAACTATGTCATTTCTGTTCAGGTCAGGAGGATAACCACTAAAAAAAAGTATATTAGCATAGGATTTAATTCTTACTATAATCACCCCTGAATTACTTATTTTAATATATCAACTACCCCCTTTTTTCTTTAAATCTGCACTCCTTGTTCTATGATCCATTAACTTCCCGATCTGATAGTGGAAAGACCCATCTATTATTAGAACAGACAATTGTGGGGAGTTCAGGGATACTGTATGGTAAGTATATTTCTTGATATTACAGGAACTGAAGTTATTCATTAAATTACAAACACATATCTCAGGGCATTTAACATTATAAGACAAAGGTTCTTAAAATGAGGTCCTTGGGCCAATGGAATCTGCGTTTCTCTGAATTGTATCAGAAATGCAAATTTCTTAGACTTCCTAGGGAAGGGCCCAGCATTCTGTTTTACAACTAGCACTCCAGGTGATTCATTTGATTGCCGACATTTAAATCCTCTGCTCCAAGTCACTGATAATCACCAATATATTCTTAGGTGAAGGCATTTCAAATAATCTAATTGCCACCTGGAAAAACCTTGAAAAATGACAAGAAGCATATAAGCTTTAATGTAGCATGGAAGGGGTGGGGGGGAAAGGAAGAATTAAGGGATAGTTAAGGAAAATACTGTCATGTCATATGAAGTCACTGAGGTGAACCAAAGAATAATTTTACCCTCTAGAGTTTTCGTAGGGCCAACTCTTGTTGACGATAGGATTCTAAAATGACTGAATTAATTACATCGCCTAAGATACAGAAAGAAATCTGTGATAATTTAGATAGCTATCAAATTGGTGTTTTCCTTGCTTATTTACCTCTCAAGAGAAGGTTCAATTCCCAGAATAACCCTGAGTCTATGGAAAAGGTCTTTAAGCGCCACTCATCTATACAGACCAGGGAGACAGCATGGCCAATACTGTTTTATTTCTGTCAGGCAGACCTGGTATCTGATGCCCTTATGATGTCTCTTCCTCTCCTGTGGAAGCTCCATCAGCCCTTGGGCCTCAGTTCGCAGGATAGTATTTGCAGCTTGGAACTTACTCTTGCCTGTGCTCCCATCTTTGCTGGGGGCACAGATTCTACTACCTAACCACTTATGGCTGCTGAGCTTCACTCTCTGGCCAGACTTTCTTGATGATATGCCCCTAAGAAACACTTATTCAGAATTCTTGATGCTGTCCTCAGTCTCTTGAATGAGACCTTTCTATCTAGTGCAAGATAGATATTGATAGTCTAGATGACAAACAATAATGACAGTAAATAACATTTATTGAGTGATACCATGTGTAAGACACTTGCTTATCACTTTTAGGTTTTACATAGATAGAAATCTTGCTGGTCTTACTGTTCATCCATAATCTGCATCAATTTTCTTGGTGTCTTTCATGGACCCACACTACCACCAAACCCATAACATATCCTGAATTATGAAAATATAAGCTTATCCTTAAAAAAAAAAAAAAACCTATAAATTACCTGCACCGTTGTCCAAAAGTTCTAAAACTTCTGTTTTTCCACTATTGGATTCAATGAACGCAGTCACATTGGCTCCAAGAATGGGTATATACCCTTGTAGAACTTCTGCATAAACAATCATTGGGCTGGGGAAGCTGTTTGTGTCTTTATTCATTTTAGCACTCACTGTGATTGGAGGCACAGAAGAATTTGCAGCCCGAGAATTAATGGTTATAGTTAATGTTTCTGGGTTTGTTTTGGCTTGAAGACTGTAAGTCCAAACACCGACCTAAAAATTCAATGGAAATATAGTAAGTATCCAGGTCAAGCTCTTTTCTATGTTTCTATTATCCAACTCTAAAATAAACCTTAGAAATGTGTTGCAGAATAGACAGGACTTTGAGATTTTGATGGGTTTTAAGGTAAAAGGATGAGAGTTGAGGCAATTCGGACAGGGCATCCTGGCTATTTTCATGAATGGTGTCCGAACTTTGTGAAATATCATCTGGAAAAAATAAGTTTAGAAAAGTTTGCCTTGGTCTTGGTTTTATTTTTGACCTCAAAGTTCACATATTCTATGATCTGATAATGCTAGTAAGGAATGACTACACACCAAGTTTCACAGACTCTCTATATTACTTCCTCAAAGTTATTCTTAGTCCACCTAATTTTTTGCCTTCTCTTCTGGCCTCCTAATGCATAGATTCTTTCCTCTTCTTCTTACCACTATAATTTTTAGAATCGTACAGACATAGAAAGTACCTTTTACTTTATTTTAATTTTGAGGATGATATAAGTTGATATTCATATTTATGATATTAAACAACGTATTTTAAGCTATGAAATGGATTTGTGTGGAAATAAAAAAGTTGATTGCTTACCTTTGCAATACCTGGAATACTGAGGTAGGCCATTTTGGATGCATAGTCCACTATGAAATTTCCCATTGGTGTTCCATTGGGGTCCCAGAGAGAAATACCAGGATACTGCCTTTTCCATGTGACAAGAACAAATGTGTCTTTTCCCACAGTGCTATCAATTATTACAGTTCCATTCATCCAGGGATTATTGTTGAGTGTTAATCCCTTACTTTCAAGCTGTATAAATGGATATTTTTAAAGTTAATGACTGGAGAAAAGAGTAATTTTATTCTTATTTTCTTTTATAAACATAGTTCTTAATTTCTGGCCTGAGAACAAGTTCATATAGACTTTTGATCTTTCTGAAAGTTAATTGAGATGTGGCAGTTGTAAGTTAGAAAGTGTGGAAATATAGGGTCTACAAAAAGGACAGAGTTTAATAAAAGCATTAGAGCAGGAAAATTTGTTTTACATTTGGAGACACAGTCATATTAGCTTTTCCCAGTTGTTTTTGTAAACACCCACCTGAGACAATAGCATTAAAGGGTGCTAAAATGTCAAAGAAGAATTAGCTGTAGGGTGTGTGTGTGTGTGTGTGTGTGTGTGTGAATTACCCTCAGTTTATCCAATTTTGTGATGATCTAAAAGAAATACTTGTTGATGGTGGCTATAGTATTTGAGTAGAGACTTGTTAAGGCCAAGACTAGCAAAAAATGGGACAAACATTTGAGGATATTTTTCTGATGTGAGATCTTCAAATAAGTTTTCACACAGTTTAGAGTGAGTAGCCCTTGACAATAAATATGTCCAAGAAGAGGGCAAAAAAGGCAAAAATGATGTTCATGAAGGTTGGAATCTTGAGAAGTGAATGTCAGAACCTGTCTCTGAGAGGAGCTTCAGAGAAAGTTTTCAAGTCCTTGCCAATGGCTCTTAGTCAAGTATGACAGACTTGATCTACTGACCAAGAAGGTGCTTTCTATAGATGTCATTTCAGGAAATGATGGGAAATTCCACCTCTACCCCAACCCAGTCTTAAACCAAAAATACCTCCAAATCAGTTCTGAGAGAAGAGAGTGAATTCTACTATTGAAACATTGTTGAGGTGCTATAAATCTCAGTCCTATGTTAAGTGGGCATGTCTTTGAGTGGACAAAATATTATTATCAAGTTAAATCTGAAAGTGAGTGACTCCTTTAGATGTGCCATCAGGAAAGTGTAAGAGTTAGAAGGCTTTGGTTACATAGTAATACTAGGGAAAAATAACTGAGTAAAGAGTGAGACACACCCTTCCCACTGTATTCTGGCTGCCATTTTAAGTTAGGGGATCAAAACCATTCTGCTTCTTCCATACAGTTTAAGAAGTACATTATTCAAAGAAAACTTTGAATATTTCCTATATGCAAATGTCTCTTTTCTGGCTGAGATTCCACATCCTGCTCTTACATTTAAACTTTCTTTGGCATATTACATTTTAATGCCCCACCATCCACTAAAAATTACAAAATTTTAAACAGAACACAAAATAATGTCTTCAAAATTAACTTTCCCTCTTGGCTTGGCAAGTGGTGTCATTATTTTATAAGTCAACCAGATTGAAATCATCAGAGATTAGTTTTATTCTCCCTCAGTTTATATTCCCTACACTGCCACGCTAGGTTCCAAATCACCATTTAATCTGTTTGCAAGGTGAAGCTATAAACCAGATCTCTACATCAGCCTGCACATAGAATCCTAATCCTGCATCCTATAATTTATATACTCATCATTGTTGGAGACTAGAGGAAAGTAGGCTGGTTTAGGTGATCATATCAAGCTTTTTTTTTTTTTTTTTTAAGATTTTATTTATTACTTTTAGAGAGAGGGGTAGGGGGAGAGGCAGAGAGGGAGAGAGACATCTATGTGTGGTTGCTTTTCACCTGCCTCCAGCCACGGACCTGGCTGGAGACCTGGCTCATATCAAGTTTTAATGTAAGCAGTGACCTAATGAACTGGAAGATGGAAGATAAGTCTTCATATAAGGCGACATGATACAGACTTGATGGGAATGGATATGAATAGAAACAGAAATGTGTAAAAAATACTCTCAAGGAAATAGTCTGTGTTAACATTTCACATGGGACATGAATGAAGAATCAGTTTAGTCAAAGGTTTGAATCTAAGTAATAGAAAATGAGGGTGTCATATAAAAACAGATGAAAGGAGGAGTTAAAATCAGAGAAAGGTGAATAAAATAGAAAGCCAGTGGAAAAAGTGGTTGAAGACATAAAGGAAACCCTAAAATTTTAGCTATATAATAATTATTCATTTTCTTTCTTCAGATAAATTTCTTTCCAGGGTACTTTTCTTTCATATCCAGATGAAGTTCTTGAGTTCATTCATCTAATTTAAATTTATTCCATAGCAGTAAAGGGTGAGAGAAATCTTAGGAGATATTTTTTATGCATTCATAGAAAAATAGGTGCTATATTATTGGACAAAATCTATTTTTAGTGGAAACATTTAACATTTTGATGTTATCCTATAACCAAACTGTGTGAAAAGAAAAAGAAAAAAATGTGTCTGCTATTTTACTATTCACTTCACTATTTTACTACTTAATTTGGCCACATATAAAGAATAATTTCTATTTCATACTTAAGTTTTGATATTAACAATTTGCTTTGTGAAAGATAGAGAAACTCAAAACTTATAACAACCAACTTGTTCTTCTTGGTCATGGCTGAGTGCAAACACAGAAACCTGAGGCTTGGGGACTCAGACCTGAAGAGGCTGCTGGGAAATGGCAGTGTTTCCTGATGCAATGGCCCCAAAAGCATCAATGAGGCCATTGTTCACAGCTTCATCTGAGGCAGAAAAGTGTTTTCCTCCTACAATGTAAATACATTAATTAGGTTGCTTTCTAGAAAATAAATACTTATAATTTAGTGATGTAAAGGTAATAAGGTAAACAAAACAATAGCTACAGTGTATATTACTAAAATATAACCAAACCAGACAGAAGTAAAGAATAACTCTGAAATGTTAACTTAAAAATGTCATAACTGGAACAGGTCAGCTACCTTTATATTTCACTTATAGAAATCTCATCTGGTTGAAATGCATTAGATAATTACAGAATACCATAAAAGATATTATAATTCCATATATTAAAGCTTGCAGATTCACACAGTCCCTTTAGAAGAATTATTCATTTTTACTTATGATACAGTTCTTAACAATGTTTCCTTTCAGATTTTCCAGCCTCAGTAGATAAGAATCAGAAAAGAAGAACATTAAAGAGTCACTACAGTGAGGTAGCCTGGCAATGGCTGGCAATAAAGAGAAACACATAGTAAGCAATGAAACAAGTTTTAAAAAGCACTGCTTTGGGGGACTCATTGGAACAGAAACAAAGTTTACAATGGCTGTAGAAGCACTTTGAAGCTATGGGAGTTTATACAACTAAGCCTTTAAAAAGCAATGGATTTCTTACTCTCCCTCCATGTGCCTTGCATCATCATCCCAACATGATTTTTTCCTGCATGACCTGATCATCTTTTCTACCCATTTTTCCCCAGAGAAACCCAACATCTTGATCAAGGCCCAGCCCTGAAGTCATCTGGTCTCTCATGTCTTCTTTCCCTGACTCTATAAAACTCTGGGAGAATTAATGGCTTTGTCTGCTTACCCAGTGCTTGACTAGTATATATCTCCCCTGTGATGGAGGAATATTATCTGGTTATGCACTTTGATTAGTAGTTTTATTTGTTGCTCTAACCAACTGAACTCTGAGCACCTTGAAAAAAGAGATCAGATCTGGTTTAACTCTGGTCCCTAGTTCTTGGCACAGTGCCTTCAGAGCTCAGAATGAGTTGAGTTGTCGGTCTCTACACCTACGCATTGCTCTTAAAATACTAGAATACATAGGCCATATGTTACCTGTTATTTCACTCATCTGTGTGACTGCTTGATCGGCAGATGGTCCCAAAGCAATAAAATGAATGATGGCTCCACTTTCTTTCACTTTATTGACACAATTCTTTGCAGTATTATCCTCTCCATCAGTCAGCAGCACTATTTCAGATCCATCCATTTCGGGGTACTTTTGTCTAATTACCTGTGAACATAATTAGAGCATAGTAACCAAATATTCCTAAATTGAGTAGACTTATGAAAAATTAGAAACAGATGTACAGAGAAAGTAAATAAAAATGTACGGAAGAAAAAGAACTTCTATTTTCAAATGATAGAATTTGCATTCAACACCCCCTAAGGGAAGTTAAACATGACCTCTATTTTCTATCCATCTGCTGTAAGGAATACTTGCTCAGATGAAGTCCTGTGGAAGCAGGGCTTTGGGATCCTACTTAAATTAAATAACAATGATATCTCAGTCTGGGGAAGTCAGGCCAATCAGGCTCTAGAAATGTAATTGCAGAGTATGGCATTAAATATTCCTCATTTCTTTGACCAGACCTTGCTCTGACAAGCCTTCAGTATATAAAATCTGTTGCATACACAGGTATATACATTGAGAAACCACTTGAATTTAGAAAAATCTAGACAATTTCAGATTAGGGAAACTTCAGTATGTGTTTAAAGAAAGGATGTAGAAAGTTCTAAGCAGGTCAAGGTCAGGGGTCTTGTTATGTAACTTTTGTTTTACACCTAAAAATAACCAGCCCCAAACTAAGTATATTGATGGTGCTCAGAGAATACATGAAATATGTTTATTGAGCTGGAATTCTGTTTGTGGTTTGAACCCTTTTCCTATAGAGCCAAACATTTTACACTCCTATCTCTGAAACTATGCTCCTGAAAAAAAGGATGAAGAGATTCGTAGTGGCTTCTTGGTATACCATTTGGAGAGATTCATCAGTAACTTTCATAGACTTGGAGTGCAGGTGTATATAGATTTGCAGAAAAAGGTTTGGAATGTAGAAATTCCAATAAACTGGGACTGAGAAATAGGAACTGCTTTTATACGTTTACTGTATCACCACCACATTTCCCCTACACATTCCATTACAAAATGAAGATCCAAAGATGAAGTAGATTTCTCTTTTCTTCCCCTCTTCCTCTCTTGTATTAGTTATTAACTAAGCATTTAATATGTGTTAGTCACTGTCCTGGCTGCTGGGGATTCAACAGGAACTACATGGTTTCTGTGTTCCTGGAAAGAATGGAATGAAATTTTAAAATATTTATTGAATTATCAAAGAAATTAAAATAAAACCACAATGAGATACTATCTCACACCTGTCAGAATGGCCATCATCAATAAATTAACAAACAACAGGTGCTGGTGAGGATGTGTAGTAAAGGGAACCTTGGTGCATTGTTGGTGGGAATGCAGACTGGTACAGCCATTGTGGAAAACAGTACGGAATTTCCCCAAAAAACTAAAAATGGAACTGCCTTTTGATCCATTGATTCCACTGCTGGAAATAGATTCACAGGAATCCAAACAAATATAAGCACCCCTATGCTCACTGCAGCATTATTTACAGTCACCAAGATATGGAAGCAGCCCAAGTGTCCATCAGTCGATGAGTGGATAAAACAACCATGGGACATTTACACAATGGAATGTTACTCAGCTGTAAAAAAAGAAGAACGTTTTACCCTTTGTGACAGTGTGGATGGGCCTGAGGAACATTATGCTAAGTGAAATAAGCCAGTCAGAGCAAGACAAATACCATGTGATTTCACTCATATGTGGAATCTAATGAACAAATTGAACTAACAAGGAAAATGGGGACAGGCTCATAGATGGAGAGCAGATGACAGCTAATACACAGGGGAGATTAAGGGGTAGAAGGAATGAGCAAAAAGGAAAAAGGACTCATGGACATGGAGAACAGTGTGGTGATTGCTGGTGGGGTGTGTGTGTGTGTGTGTGTGTGTGTGCAAGGGGACTAAAAGGTAATGTAAAAAATCCAATAAGGATTAAATTAAAAGATATTTATTGAGATAGAGATGAGAGACTAAGGAGATACAGAGATGAGTGACAAAGATATTGTATAGTTCAAGACAAACAACAAGTGTTACAGTGCAACATTTCTTAAAACATAGGCTAAGTGTTGAACATATTTTATACAACGTGTAACTTAATTCAAATCCAAGCTCCCAATCTGTGTCTCCAGACCACTACCCTACTACTGCTCTTATTCCCAACAGTGTGTTTTTATATTGGGTAATCAGAGTCATCTTAAAACAAGAATTAATTATCAATCTCTAGTACTTAAAACCCTTCAGTAGCTTCTGTTGTGCTTAAAATTCAATAAAATCTTCTCTTTTAAACTTTGAAAGATCTAGTCATTACCTATCAACTACATTTCATACCCCCTCATTTGTCAAATTTCAGTGCCACAAGCTTTCTCAATTCTTAGAATAATTCAATTCTTTTCCTCTTTCTTCAGGGACTTTGTACTTTCCTTTCTGCCTGAACCAGTGACTCTTTCAATCCTTCAAATCGCAGCTTAAACGTTACCCTTCAGAGAGGGTATCAGTGGCTTCTCCACCTAAAGTAGACAGTTACTCTACCTCATCACTCTGGCTTCCAGAGTGATACAACACTATCTTCACAACCTATAATTATTGTTTTTATTCATTTATTTGTGTATTTTCAGTTCCTTATTGAAATCACATGTACAAGAACAGAGAAGCTTTTGCTTGGCACATAAATATACGCTGAATAAATTATAATATATTATATCTTTGCTCCCTACTTCCTATAATAAATATATCTTGAATAAGTTCAAAGATGAAAAGCCCGATGTGTTGGCTTTTATTACCCCATTTTACTTATGAGGTGATTGATGACTACAGAGATGAAGAATCATGATTAGTGTTGCAAAACTAGTAAGTGATCATTGGAGTTTTAACATAGGACTTCATGCTGGAAAACTACACTAAAATGTTATGCAGTTTATAAATGAGAGAGATTTAATCGTTTTGGGAATAACAGGAAATTCTACAAGAAGGGGAAATGATTTTGAAGAATTGGTAGAATCTTAGCATGCAAAGATGGAATGAAGCAAACATTTTAGACAGAGGAATTGCCTGGGCAAAGGTACAGAGGCTGTTAGTACATGGTGGGCTTGGACAACAATGTGTGCACTAAATTGGTTAGAGCATCAGAAAGGAAAAAGTGAGAGAAAAAAAAAGCTGGAAAGCAATTAGAGCAGTTTTATCAAGGGGGTGAGAAACTTATGAATGACATCAGATTCAGGGATTAAGACTTCATTTTATAGATTGTGAGGGGAGAGTGAAGATTTCTCAGCAGGAAAATGACACATTTGATATCAATTATAAGCTCAAGATGAAAATTTGAAAAAACCTAAGATTTATAATAATAGTTGTGAATTATATATTTATTATATAATATAATCTTTTGTATGTGAACACATTACTTCATTTAATTCCCATGAGCTAGACATCCTTATTTGCCTATATTTTATAGATAAAGCACTGAGATACTGAAAATGTTGCCTAAGATCCAACAGCTGATAAATAGCAGTCAGTACTCATGTAAAACTCATATTCTTACTAGTGTTCCTTACCCTGTGATTAACAGTCCTTGTTAACATCGCTTTAATAGGTAAACATCTTACTGTCCTAACTGAATGTCACAGAAACTGAAATGAGGATTGGCCTGAGATGGAATCATACCATGTAACTCATTTCATTGCCTTGAAAGTTGATGACTTTTGCTGTCCAGTCACACTTATTTATTTAACTAACATTTATTGAGCACTGACTCTTGCAAGGTAAAAAGGAAAAAAACAAACAAACAAACAAAAAAACAACCAAAACGAGGTCCCTAACTTCACTGGATTTATACTCCAGTGGCATTTTTATAGTACTATACACTGTTTTACCCATTGGTTTACTCATTGATTCACTAACCCATTAGGAAAATCAAGTGAATCAGTCATGTTGAAGTTAGTGAGCAAGCATGTGCAGCAGCACTAATAGAAAAAAATGTCCCAATAATGGACAAAACAAACAGCCCTGGGTGTCATACTGCAAAATGAAAGATCGCTGTTTTGACTCCTGATCAGGACACATGGTTGGGTTGGGGGGCAGTTGGGGTACACAGGAGAGGCAACCAATTGATGTTTCCCTCCTTCTCTTTCTCCCTCTCTTCCCTCCCTCACTAAAAATAAATAAATAAAATCTTAAAAAACAAACTATACATGTGGTATGAATTTCACCTGAAATGCTGAATCAATTCCAGCGCAGATGGATGTTCCTCCAGAAGCTACTGTAGGCAAGAGACTGGCGAGTGTGTTTCTTTCAGTAGTACTTATTACTTGGATTAGCCCACTTTTAATGGTAGCAGTACTATCAAAGTGCACCATGCCCACCCAGGTTACATTTTCAATAATCTGCAGCAGGAATTTTGCTGCTTGATTCATTCGATTTAGGCGATCATTATCCTGAAGGAACAAGGACAAGAAAAACAACCACATGGTTTTGATGGGAAAATAGCAGTTTACATAAAATGAGTAAACACAATCTGTTAAGAATTTTCTATTATTAGTAATTGGTGTTATTAAAGAAAATAATTTTTAAATAGGTAGTATTTAAAAATGTAATCATGTGCACTATGGAACCAATATAGTATAGTAAGGAACACAGGCTTTTAATGAGAAGTGATTCTTGGCTACTTAACAACCAAAGTACAGGTGCAGGTTCAGGGTGTTGGGTTGGAATTAAGGGGTGATGATTCACACCTCAGGGACTTCCTAAGTATCAAGATGAAGCCACTTCCTAGGTCCCACAGTATCAAACCAGACTATCAGGACTCCAACTAGAGACCAGAATTTAGCTGCAGCTAAATTTAGCTGCAGCTAAATTCTGAAAGGCCCCGTTCCTACCTCTTTTGTCTATAACCTCTCCCCACCATTTTTCCACCAATGGATTCATTGGTATTGGTTCTTCTGTAACCATTGAAACTCACATCCCTCTTACCTCAGTGAATGCCCAGGATGTAAGTCACTTCATACATTTCTTTTCCAGTCCCTCAACACCAGCTTCTCTATAGTACCTCCCCTAAACACATGCCCTAATTTCCTTCGGAACTCCCTACAAATCACAGTGAGAGACTTCTACATCCCCATCTTTGAGGGCTCTCTCTGCCACTTTGCTTTACCTTTAAACCTGCCTCTGTCATCTCTCTCCAATGATGCTTCCTAGAACATTTCTATGTGTTGTTGTTTAGCACGGATGCACTTTCTGAAACCCTGTGCTATTTGTGGATTATTCTCTGCCCTTTTCAGTAACCACATAATCCCCGATTTGTTGAACACATAGTTTCTGCTCTTCAGCATGCTCAATCCTATCTCAAATGTGCCATCCTTCTGGCTGCCTTATTACATTCTATCTGCTCTCTTGTGGGCCATTTATTTCAATAATTATTTATTAAGCACCTATATGTGGTAAACCATGTTCCAAGCAAAGAGAGACAAAGGTGAAAAAGACATGGTTTCAAGTACTAGAGGACATGGTTCCTAGAGGACATGGTTCCAAGTACTAGAGGAGCTCCTCTAGTAGGAGAGAAATGCGTAATTTCAATATAAGATAAATAGAGATTTGCACAGTTTATTGTGGGAGGCCAGCAGAAGGGCCTTTAGCCCAGCCTGGAAGACCAGCCCCTCTCCTGGAGGAGGTGGGTGCCTGTACCAGATTTTGAAGGAGGAATATGAGTTAACCAAGTCATGGGAAAGTTTTCTCTATGCAACTGTGAACATTTCAAGACTATGGGCTTCTATTGCTGGAGCCAAGCACAATGCCTACCATTTACTAAATGGTAGTAGAAGGAGTGAGTGGCTAAATCTGACCATATTTTCCTTATGGTGTTGCTTTTTCTTTTTGTATCTTGAATACTAAAGAGGCCATTATGTAGTTGATAAATAAGATTGACTCTGAATGGAGTCCAGCAACCTGCTTTATCCTCATGTCTGTCAGGTGTTTTCTCTAGATAAAGGAGGCAGATAAGAAAACACTTCAATATTTCCATCTCTTGCTCTGACCTTCTAACTAAATCTTTACTAAAGGGCCTAAAAGTCCTCCTAAGTAAACTCTCTATTTTCTGGGGGAAAAAAAGAAAAGAAAAAGAAAGAGACTATCACTATCAGGTTAAGACTTTTAAACTCTATTGCCATCCTTTTATCCTTACAATATTCACTGTCCATCCTGTGGTCATGATTGCAGGGCATGATGGGACATAAGTTGCTATGCAATTTAACAGCCCAGGTGAAGGCAATATTGTGCATGTTTTTAGGCATTCAACTACCCACTAGTCACTATATTGAGAAAATGGGCCCATAAACTTACCCGCATGCTTCCAGACTTATCAAGAACTAGGCATACAATTCTTTGTCTGATCCTCAGCAATGAGAAGACAGGTGAAGGAGGTGGCCCCACCATTGGTGTGGAGTTTTTTAAATCCTCAGACTTGCTGATTATCTCCCAGGTGCTTCTGTAATTGCACTTCTCATTTTGTAGGCTTGGAGCTTCTCGGTTATGGGTTTTTTCATTACAGAATTCAACAACCTAAAAAGTTAATGAAATGAAAATAATAAGTTTCAATATAATGCATTAAAAATTTAACTAAAAATTTGACAAAAATGAAACATCTGCTCTGTAAATATGCTGTTTAATGAAATATGATTCATTTGAGGAATCATATAATAGATGGATTTCCAGATAATAGTAATAGGTAACACTATTTCAGTGCTTACTATGTGCCAGTTAGCATTCAAAGACTTCTATATCAATACATCTAATTGCTCAGGTCATCTGCATGGATATTTTATAAACATGATAACATGTATTTTGTTTATAAATATATAATATGAAGTATGACATACTTACAGAATCAATACCTTGCATAAACATTATGGATGTCTTTTCAATTTGTTGTTTGTCAGGAAAGAATTCACAACCTTTTTCATACAGTTTTGTCTTAGAATCAATTCTGCACTTATTAAGTACACAACTGTTTCCTTGACACTTATAAACTCCATTCATACCAGTAATACCTGTGGAACACCTGAAAATATGTGACAGTCTTTAATGACAATCTAACCATTAACATTTTTTGAAAGTCTGAAGTGTCTCTATGCACAAGAACCCTGACATCAAGGTTTTCATTCTTATTTAACAACAAAGTTTAAAGATTTCTACCAGGGCGCTTTCCCAAAACTTTCAGAGGGCAATTTTAAGCAGTATGTCCCGTATGTGCGATGGCTAAATTAGCTGCTGAAATTCAAGTTGCTACTGATGTGCTTACACCGATGGCTGCAGGCTCCTGTCTTCCAAGCATCTTTCCTGGTAGCCTTGTGGTAGTAAATGCCTTGCAGGCATCTGGGCAAGGCAACTTGGGAAACCATTTACTCTTGATATCTTAGCTCGTTCTTTATAGATATTTTTCAAAGAAGATATCTCTAAAAGCATGTGATACAGCATCACTACAAGTGTTTTGATTAGTCAAAGAGCATTTTTATCCAGAGTGAAATATGGCCTGAAGGAAAGACTGAAGTAATACCTGGACAGTAAAGAATGGTGGAGGCATTTTAAACATATTTTTTATTGTATAGAATTGACCACAGGTGGCAGTGATTGTAACAAACATGCTGGGAGGTGAACATATCCCATCTTTTCAATGTGTTTGCTTGCAATTCATATTTAAGAAACGATGACTAGCTTTTATTCAGTCATTTAGGAAGTCTCCTACATATATGTATGATTCTACTGCCCCAGAACTCAGTGGATATAATGTTATCTATAGTATCAATCATGATGAATTTTCTGCAGTAGAAGCTAGATATTTAGGGGGAATATGATATAAACAACTGTCATTAATGTAATACTCCTTAAAATATGTGTCTTGAAACTAGTGCTATGAGCTGATAAAGGGCCTTCATTGAAATCATATATCTTTGAGTTGTACTTTTCTAGTAAGTCCCCAGACCCAGCAGGGCAGCTAATATTGATTAAACTGACGGCACACAATTTAGATAGATTTCTTCCACCCATTTTGTTCTCTTGCCATCAGAACCAAAGGGTTTATCTTTATTAACTGTGGTGTTTGATTGGTATTTTAAAATGAATTTTATAATTTCTTAAGAAATTCCTGTTTGGCTCCTTGAAGCTGGTTGATTTTTTACTCAGCTGACAGTTACCACTATTTATTAACATTTTTTTCATTCTTATGCCATGTAAATAATTTTGATCTCTCAGTGTATAGTACAACCCTTTATACAAAGTATAACTTTGTTGTAAATGAGTTCTGGCAGCTGTGGTGGAGAGGTATAAAAATGTGTCACCTTGGCTTCCAAATGTTCCTGAAGTTATCTGTATTTTAAATGGGCAACTAGCTACTTGGAGATACTTTTTTTGCAACATAGCATCTATTCTCTGCATTGGTACAAAATGAATGATTGGTATTTTAAATAAATCAAACTAAGGAAAGTAAAGTTACAGTCTGAAGTAATATAAGAAAATTTAAATGGTCATGCCTGGTTGCTTCAATTTTTTTTGACTTAGCACTGTAGAAAGGCTTCTTTTCATTGTATTCATCAAATACTCCCCAGCGGAGATGGGCCCACTCATGAACAAACAGTCGACCTGTGGGAAAATATTTCAAGTACATGATCATAATTTAAGTGATAAAATTTGTCCTTCACATATTTTAGGAACTGTTCTAATTGCACATAGGTTTTAAATAACTGCCAATCTTTATATTTTTGCTTGTAAAAAAGTATATAACATTATTTTAAATTATACTGTAGCATATATTACATTTCAATTCTGCAACATATGAAACCAGCAAAATATTTATTATGTGTGTATGTATATTCATTAGATAAAATAGACTGGGCTTTAGGTTTTGGTTCTTAGGGGCAGGGAACAAAATGTCTTAGATATTATAGTAGTTTTTGGTTCTACAAAGTTCACTCCTACAAACAACATGAACAGATATGTAAAATTTGTGGTACTAAACTTTAAAAAAATATTTTATTTATTATTTTTAGAGAGAGGGGGAGGGAAGGAGGGAGGGAGGAAGAAAGGGAGAGAAACATTAATGTATGGTTGCCTTTCACCTGCCTCCAGCCTGGGATCTGGCTGGAGACCTGGCCGGAGACCTGGCTTACAAGCTGATTGTGTCCTGGGAATCGAACAAGCAATCTTTGGGTTTGTAGGCTGGCATCAATCCACTGTGCCACCAACCAGGGGCATAAACTTTTAATTAAATGTTAAAAATGTCTATAACTCTTTCATAAGGGAATCAATAATGAAATAAAGATAGAAAATGCTGTTATAGATCAGATATAATGTTGAGGATATCTAAATAAAGTGATTAATTTATATTACTTAGCACATATAAGCTTTAATTCTATGAAGATAGTAATTATTAATTATTTATATAACACTATACTAGGTATTAGGAAATATAAAATTAGTAAGAGATATTCCTTTACTAGGGTAAACTTGAAATCAGAATAAAAAATAGTTTTTTTCTGAGAATTTCAGGGTAAATAGAAAAATGAAGGTAAATCCACAGCTTGATTGAAGAAAAAACAAGTAGAATTTTTGTTTCATTAATATTAGAAAAACTTCAAGGAAATAGAAATGGAAAAGGGGAAGTTGGAAATATGAGGTATATCATTATCTCCATTCCCACTAGCCCTGTTCTCATTTCTAAAAGCATTTCAATCTCTGTGTGTGTACTTTTAATATCCACTGTATGGCAATCTCTAGTCAAACTGAGCTACTGCCAGGGTGGTTCAAATGATCTTTCCAGGTACCCATTGTTATTGTTGTTATCATTTTATTACAAGTTGCATATATTTTGAGGACTCTTATTTTCCTGGAGCTGTGCTGTTAGAATGTTGTTATTCAGAATGCGAGTTTCCCTCAAACTTATGTATGATATTATAGGAGAAACTCCTGTCTAAGAGTGAGGGGGCAAAACTGTCAGTTAAGGAATAGGGCTGAGATGAGGGACTGAGAAAAGAACAGGAGCTCAAGAAGAGATGTTATCTTTTAAAATTGGAGAAAATCCTCCTAATTTGAGGCAGGTGAAGGTGGGCATGAGTTTGGAAGTAGAAAAGAAAAAGGTAAGGCTTCTGTTTCCTCAATGAAGGCATCTGTTGATAATGATATTGAACGAGGTCCTGAGAAAAATGGTAGAAGTTCTGAAACAGTTGCTGAGAAATGAGAAGGGGAATTGAGAAGAGGCAAGTACAACATTGTTGAGTAGCTTTGAGGGCTTTACTGAATTTGAAAAAATGTGTTTTTGTAATGATACCAATTAATTTTGTAATTTTCTTTCACAATCTTGGAAACATTAACAGGAAGAAATGGAAAATAGCTAGAAATTAAATAGAGAGGATTCAGCAAGTTGACTGAAACATAAGGATAAAAAATAGTGAGGGAGTTGAGCTATTTATACTTTGCTGGACATGCCAGGTATGGAAAAAAATTCAAGCTTGAAGGGAGCAAAAGAGTAGAGGTACCAAGGAGACCAAACATGTTTAGACTAAAGTATTGGGGAGAATTAACATTGGGATGGGATGAGATGATGGATCTTTCAAGACTGGGGGTGGAAAATAGGTTCAACTACTGATGAGAACAAGGGCTGAGTGTTTGATAGAAACAAGAGACTTAATAAATGGTCATTGAATGGACAATAGAAGAAGGAGAGGTGTTTTTGGTGTACGTGGATTCAGGAATGTTTTCCTGTATAGTGAGGTGAAATAATGTGCTTTATAGTTCATTTGAACCAATGCTCTTAACTTTTAGATTGGACTTGATGAAACCAACATTTTTATATGTAAAAATGATTACTAGTTGACAAGCACATCAAGTCAACCAAATAGGTTAAGTAATAATTTCAGCAACTACAACTCATGAGTGTTTTCTCTTGGCCAGGGTTTCATCTTGGCTTTTTTCAGCTTTTCATGCATCTGCCTTTCATCAAGGTGGCATGTGATTGATTAATATCCAGCTGTGGAAAACTGGAAAATTAAGATTAGAAAAGTATGGTTTGTATGAGAAAGATTTATTAGTGTTGTTCTGTGTTCAAATTTCTACAGACACTCTACTGAGTATAGTTACATGGATCACCTAATTTAATGTTCACAATAATTCTATTAAGTAGTAACTCCTCTGTTCACCATTTTATAGAAAATAAACTAAAAGAGACTAGCTCACTTTTTGGAGGTCACACAAAGCTAGTGAATAGGGAGTTCTAAAGCTTTACATTCAACCTGGATATGTAGCTGCTTTTTGGAATCATTGCAAAATATGTGTTAACATAAATTCCTACCTGTTGGTCCATATTCATTTTGTTTTTTTCCAAGTATAAAGTCAGGGGTGAAGTGAATGTATTCTCCTTTTTCTTCACAAGCTGTGAAATGCTTGGTGTATGGCTCATCAATACCTGGTAGGGTAGGCAGTGCAACTACAACATCAGCCTGAGAATGTTTAAAAAGATTTTTTAAAACATTAGAAATAGAAATGATAACATAGACTGAAAAACTCTGAAACAATTTATGGCACAGTGGAGAAGTACCACATAATATAATATTTTAAGATAAGTTTTTTTGACTCTTACATGTTTGTAGCTTTCGTGTTTTGGTCTCTTGTATTGATGATTTTCCTTCCAAGTCTCAGGAATTAATATTGATACATTTTTGAAAAAAAGTCTTTTTCCTGTGGCTTCAAATAGGTAGGTAGAAGCTTTAGTCACCATGTCCTATTATGAAAGAAGAAAATATGTGAGGATGGCCAAGTGAGAGTGAAATAAATGAGCAGAGGTTTATCACAGGCATTTCCCAGATTAAGAGTGGATAGAAAAAGCAACGGACTAGTGAGTAGAGTCTCTGCTTCAGAATTTCAGCTCTGCCACCTTTTAGTCTGAAATTATAGCTTAGTCCTGTACATTTAAAGGTTTTGAGTATAATTCTTCATCAAAAAAGCAAATGTTTCTATTTGATATTAAGAGAAATTGCATAATATAATAAACAGCATAAACTTTAGAGTTATCTACATGGTCCAATGTTGGTATTAGCACTTTCTGGCCAATACATCTTCACTAGTTTATGTAATGCTCTGAAGCTTAGTTTCATCATCTCTTAAATGGACTATTACTGTCCCCTGTGTAAAGTTGGCATAAACATGATATGAGTTATAAAGTGCTCTACACATAGACATAAAACTGGTTGATAGCATCACTGCTTAAAAATCTAGTACAGAATAGTCTTAATTGATATAAGCTTAGAACATTCGATAGGCATGGGTCATAGGAGATGTTTTTCATTACATACTCACTCCCTTAGTGGAAGCAGTTATGTTGGATTGAATCCTGGAGTGAATTGATGGAAAAATTTGTTTTAGAGAGGGCTTTTTGATCATAGACAGAACTTGTTGCTTTGCTATCAAGGTGAAGATAATGTCATCAAAATACAACGATTAATAAGAGAAATAGTGCTGCTCTAGACTTTACTATCCAATGGGAGAAATAGATGGAAGAAAGGGCTTTCTGGTTATTTAATCTAATGTGCAAACTAGATAATCGAGGGAATCTAGGTGCTGGATAATGATGTCAATCTCTTCATCTTGCTGGCAACACCCATCTCATATTGCCATTTTCTTCAAGGCATCTCTCATCCTCCATGATACTTCTTGACCTAGCATAAGCCCAGAATAGAACTGTCCTTTTTCAGGAATTCTAAGGCTCTCTTTTCTTTTTGGCTGAAGACAGGCCAGTGTGCTGATTCATATTTACCAAAGAGAACAGAGCCATGAGTTCAGAGAACTAAAGGCCCAGAGGACTAGCTGGGAATCAGGAAAAGGGTGCTGAAGAGCTCACAGAGTAGGTTGGAGGGTTACTTCATCACTGGCCTAAAGCAGATGAAAGAATTTTCTACTTTTTCCCTAAGGATATCTCCCTTTTCTTTTTCGTTTTGGTATATTTTGGTCTCAATGAATTGTTATTTTCTGCTTGAAGTGATGGCTCTTTCTGTGCCTATGAGATAAAAATGTATATGGTGGTTGAACTCACCAAGAAGAAAAAGGAGAGGGCTGAAATAAACAAAAACAGAAATGAAAGAGGAAATATTACAACTGATAACAGAGAAAACAAAAGATTATGAGACTATTATGAACAATTATATGACAATAAATTTTTTCCAAAAAAATGGAAAAAATTCCTAAAAGCATACAATATGCCAAGACTGTATCATGGAGAAATAGAAATTATGACCTGGCCAATTACTAGTATGGATAGTAAATCATTAATCAACCACTCCTCAGCCCAGAAGATCCAGGACCAGACAGCTTTATCGGTGAATTATACCAAACATTCAAAAAAGAATTAATAGTAGTTCTTTTCAAAATTTTCCAAAATAGAAGAGGAAGGAGCACCTCCAAACTCATTTTATGAAGACAGCATTATCTTGATACCAAACCAGATAAGGATGCCATAAGAAAAGAAAATTATGGGTTAATATCCCTAATCAACATAGATGCAAAAAGTCTCAAGAAATTATAAGCAAGCTGAATTCAATGATTCATTAAAATGATCATCTACCATGCTCAGGTGAGATTTATTCCAGAAATGGAAAGATGTTTTAACATTTGCAAATCAAACAACATGATGCACCACATTTGCAGAATAAAGGATAAAAATCATATGATCATCTCAATAGATACTGAAAAAGCATTTGAGAAAATTCAACATCCTTTTATGACAAAGTTCTCAACAAAGTGGGCATAGAAGGAACATTTGCCAATACAATAAAGACCACATAAAAGAAGCCCACAGCTAATATGCTCAATGGTGAAAAAATGAAAACTTTTCTCTATGATAAGGATTAAGACAAGGATGCTCACTTTTGTCACTTTTATTCAACACAGTATTAGAAGCCCAAGCCAGAGCAATTAGGTCAGAAATAGAAATAAATGGCATCAAAATCAGAAAGGCAGAAGTAAAACTGTCATTATTTGCAGATGGCATGACATTATGTATGAAAATGCTCAATAATCCACCAAAGAAAATAAACTGTTGGAACTTATAAATGAATTCAGTGAAGTTTCAGAGTACAAAAATCAATGTAAAATATATGTTACATTTCTGCTTACTAGCAATGAACTATCAGAAAAAGAAGTTTCGATAACAATCCCATTTACAATTCAAAAGAAATAAAATCCCTAGGAATAGTTTTAACCAATGAGGTAAAATTACTGTACACTTACAACTATAAGACACTGATGAAAAACATTGAAGAAGGTAGCAAGGAATGTAAAGATATTTCATAGTCATGGATTAAAAGAATCAATAGTATTAAAATATTCAGACTTCTGGTCAAGATGGAGGCATAGGTAAACATGCTTTGCCTCCTTGTGTACCCACAGAAAGAATTACAACTATACCTCAAAATAAATAACACCCAGAACCATCAGAAATTTGAGCTGTATGAAAGTCCAACAACCAAGGATTTAAAGAAGCCATGTTCATCCAGATGGATAGGAGGGGCAGAAACAGACAGGTGGAGAAACGTGGAGGTGTGGTGTGGCATAGAGAGGTGGTAGTGGTAGAATGAGTTGTCCCACATTCACATGTGGTGGATAACAACTGAGAGGGATACATTGGGAGTGAGTGATCCCAGTCCCAGTCAGACAGCACAGCCCAGGGTTACAGCACTGGTAAGATAAATCCCCATAACCTCTGAATGTAAAAACCAGTGGTAGTTGGGACAGCAAAAAAAAAAAAAAAAAAAAAACTGCTAAATTTTCAAGAGATTCCACTTAAAGAGCCTGCCCAGACTTAGAACCTAGGCAGACCCACCTCCTCTGGGATTCAGCACCAGGGCAACAGCTGGAAGAGCACCAGTTACATATAGGGAGTAAGTGAAGTGACTGGAATCAGGGCAAATGAAGGCAAACCTCCAAAAGCCAGGCAGCAGCATTGTCCTTTCTCTGAGCCCTCCCCACACACCGAGCCACAAAGCAGTGAAGTGGGTTACCCTGCCCTGGAGATTTCATAATGCTCCACCCCACAAATTTAGAGGTGCTTTTACTATAATAGGCCATGCTATTAAGACAGGGAGTCAATGCAGCTGAACCTAATACACAGACACAAAAACAGGTGGGCTGCCAAATTGAGACAAAGAAATATGGCCTAAATGAAAGAATAGAACAAGACCCTAGAAAAAGAACTAAACAAAATGTAGATTACAACCTATCAGATGCAGATTTTAAAGCATTGGTGGTCAGAATGCTCAAAGAACTCATTGAATATGGCAACAACATAAAAAAAGACCCAGGAAGGAAGGCTACACTAAGTGAAATAAAGAAAAATCTACAGGGAATCAATAGTTGAGGAGATGAAGTTGGAACTCAAATCAATGATTTAGAACATAAAACAAGAAATAAGCATTCAATCAGAGCAGCAAGAAGAAAAAAAAAATTTTTTTAATGAGGATAGTCTAAGGAACCTCTGGTATATCTCCGAACATATCAACATCCAAATCATAGGGGTGCCTGAAGGAGAAGAAGAAGAGCAAGAAATTGAAAACCGATTTGAAAAAATAATGAAAGAAAACTCCCCTAATTTGTTGAAGGAAATAGACATACAAATCCAGGAAGCACAGAGGGTCCCAAAGAGGACCACACCAAAACACATCATAATTAAAATGCTAAAGGTTAAAGATAAAGAGAGACTCTTAAAAGCAGCAAAAGAAAAAGAGAGTTACCTACAAAGGAGTTGCCTTAAGACAGTCATCTTATTTCTCAAAAGAAACTTTGCAGATAAGAAGGATCTGGCAAGAAGTATTCAAAATGATGAAAAGCAAGGACCTACAACCTAGATTCTCTATCCAACAAAGCTATCATTTAGAGTGGGAAGGCAGATAAAATGCTTCCCAGACAAGATAAAGCTAAAGGAGTTCATCATCACCAAGCAATTTTACAAGGAACGCTTAAGGGACTTATGTAAGAAAAAGAAGATAAAGCACTAAAAAGATAACAATTTCACAAATATTAACAACTGAATCTAAAAAAAAAAAATCTAAGCAAACAAGCAAACCAAGAACAGAATTATAGATAGGGGGATCATATGGAGGGGTTATCAGCTGGGAGGGAGAAGGTGGGGAATGAGGGAAAAGGTGACGGGATTAATAAGTATAATTGGTATCAACAAACTAGACAGGGGGATGCTAAGAATAGTACAGGAAATGGAGAAGCCAAAGAACTTATATGCATGACCTATAGCCATGACCTAAGGGGGAGATTGCTGGAGGGAATGGTGGTACTGGGCAGAGGTGGGCAAAGGGGTAAAACTGGGATAACTGTAATAGCATAATTATTATAAAAATATTTTTAAATGTTCATGCTAGCCAAGATAATCTATAGATTTAATTTCTATCAAAATGCCAATTATATATTGCACAAAAACAAAACAAACAATCCTAAAATTTATATGGAACCACACAATATCCCAAGTACCCAAAGCAGTTTTGAAAAAGAACAAAACAGAAGACATTATGCTCTTGATTTCAAAATATAGTATACAGCAGTAGTATGGTACTGGCATAAAAACAGGCACATAGTTCAATGGAACAGAATCACAAGTCCAGAAATAAACCTACACATATATCATCAATTAATTTATGACAAAGTTGGGTAAGGACCATCTCTTCAATAAATGATGTTGGGAAAACTAGACAAGATCCAAGCAGAAGAATGATATTGGATGCCGTCTTACACTATATATAAAAATTAACTTAAAGCCTTGGCTGGTGGCTCAGTGGATAGGTGCTGGCCTTCAAACCCAAAGGTTGCTGGTTCGATTTCCAGCCAGGGCACATAACCAGGTTGCAAGTTAGATCTCCAGCCAGGTCCAAAGCTGGAGGCAGGTGAAAGGCAACCATACATTGATGTTTCCCTCCCTCTCTGCCTTCCCCTCTCTCTGAAAAATAATAAATAAAATATTTTTTGAAAAAAGGAAGTCACATTAACGGTAAGGCTTTCCTTGACTACCCTACCCCTAGCCCAGCCCCAATACTGCCTATCTCCTTTGCTGATTAAGGTTACTCCATAGCAACTTACTACTAACTATCCAACTGTACACTTACATGTTTTTATTACCTATATCTGAGAATAATGTATACTGCATGAGGGAAGGGTCTTATCATTCACTGTTGTCCTGCTATAAACATTCAATAATTGTTTAAATAACAGAAAAGTCTAAGCCATGGCCAGGTAGCTCAGTTGGTTAGAACATCATCCTGATATACTAAGGTTATGGGTTTGATCCCCAGTCAGGGCATAAGAATCAACCAATGATGGTATTAATAAATGGAACAAGAGATTCTCTCTCTCTCTCTCTCTCCCCCTTTCTTTCTAAGTTAATACATTAAAAAAAAAAAAAAGAACAGGCAAGTCCAACTGATAATATATAGATAAAAAAATCTGAGGATCAGGGAAGCCCTGTACCTTGTCTTTGATTTTATGTTGAGACAGGGGCAAACCGCATGGAAAGCCTTCAATTCCCACTGTCCATGCCAGCATTACCCTCATTGCAGCATGCTGCTTGTAAACTTTCTGGAGCATTCAGAAGTCCCCATAAGAATGATTAACTCCTAACATTTTTCCTTCTCTATAATTCCAACACAAGAAAATCCCATTTCTTTCTTACCTTTATCTGTTCAATTAGTGTTTCATTTTCTGGCACATCATGGTCTATAGCAATAATAATGTCTTCGTAGCCATTATTATTCAGCTGAACAAGGGAAGTATTGGACCCCTGTAGCAGGTACAGGACTAAGAGGCAGACAAAGCTTCTCAATAACCCCATTGTTACTCTTGAGTTGTTCCTGGCCTCAATATTGAATTGCTCAAGAGGTGTCTCTCTCACCTTCTCTCTCCAGTATATATAATCTTAAATCAATAGGTGTGGCTGATTACGTGTGATAGATTGTATAATGGTAGAGTTTTACACAATTGCCTTATTGTACTATTAAAGTAATTAAAAAAAAAAAATAGAACTATTCAGATCCTCTTGTAAAATGCACTATGTATTTTTGACTTGGGAAACTTTTTCTATATTTTCTAATTTTGGTTAGTTTTCTAACTATAGATATGTGCTTTGCATTTTATGTAGAGTTCAATGTAAAAATTAATTAAATTTTATAACAAAATGAAGTGAAACCATAAAATTTTCAGTTTTACAAAGCAATTTAATTATTATTTAGATTATTTACCAAGGATATAAATAATGGAAAATAATGTAAAGTTATTAAATGTAAATAACATGAAATTAGGTAAGATATCTTTGAAAAATAAACTAAAATGTTTAAATACTTTGGTAAATTAAGGATGATTTGATAAAGTTATTAGAGCAAATTTGTTAACACGCCTGCCCAGTGGAGAATGAAGAGACCCTACTTTCATACCAGCATGCTACAAAAATTTGGTAGAATGTCAACTGTAATTTTTTAAAAAAGAGTCTGATAATGTTTTGGTTTTTATTAAAGCAGAGTGAATAATATTAACAGTTAATATTCATTCAGTGCTAACCAGCACAGAGATTCCCTCACTTAATCCTCACCACAACTCTCTCAGGTTAAGCCTGAATATTATCTTCATTAAGTATGTGGAACTGAGGCACACAGACTTCAAGTAACTTGCCAAGACCACATAGCTAGTAAATAACAGACAAGGTCGGTACCCAGCATTTCTACCCCAGACTGCACGGATTTAATTACTTTATAATAAAGCAAGTAATATAACAAAATTGTTTGTTTGAAGAGCAAGGGAGTCAGTTTCGGAGTTATGATGATGAATTAAGAGTGTCTATTCCTAAAGCAGAAGTAGCCAGTGCTCATCAGAAACCCAAAAGAGTGCTGAAAATATAACAGAAGAAAATGTCATTACATTAAGAGTAAGGGTAGGAGGATACTTGTGCTGTGTTCTGAACAAGAAACATCCCCAAGATAGAAGCTTTCATATGTGCTAGACTGCTTTTTTGGGCAGATCCTACACCATGCTTCCATTCCCTCAGAGACATTATGGGATACTAATGTTACTATAAATAATTAGATAATTATTAATAAGAAAAGAGAGCAAAGGGCATTAGACATTGAGCTTAATAAATTGGGGAGAATAAACCTGTTTGCTTTACCGGAAAGATACAGTTTCACACCCCAGTGGATAACAGCATTGCTCCTCCAAGGGAATTAGTATTCCTTCCTTCCCTGCTCTGGTACCAGATTGTTGGGGGGCTCAGGGGGAGGTGCTTGACCATAGAAACCTGTCAGTCTAACTAGGGGGTGTGGACCTATCAAAAGCCTATGAAAGCTTGGGAAGTTGATTGGTTCTTTTGAAAAAGGACCTAGTTCATCCCAAACCCTAGCTAATATAATCTCAGGGGAACAAAGAAACACTCTCTCTCTCTCTTTCTTGTGACCTGTACTGGTTCCATTGTGTCACACATTGTCTCTTGCCTGGGAGCGTGTGACCATGTGGGTCTATCAGCCGCTGAGGCCTGCAGCAGATGATACGGGCTCCAAAGGACTAAGCTTTGATATGAAGCAGAAACTCTGGACACTGGCTTTTGTTTTGGCCTTGCTGAGACACCGTTGGACTTTTTCCATGGCAGGACGCAGGAAAGTGGGACATGTGAAACCCAGGGGCAGATTTCTACCAGAATAAACCAGTTTCCATAACACAGTCTCCTATGTGGGGGTCCTTGGGATCCTTTCTTCACAATCCTGTGAAAAGAGCCTGAATTTTGCAGGCAACAATTGTACATTTATAGAATTAATATGTTGTACAAGATACAGGAAGGAGCTGTTGGCACTGGCAGCCCCAAGGAAAATGTGATTTTCTGGAGGGGCAGGTTGTGGCTTGTTTGAGAGGCTTTAGGAGGTTGTGAAGCATGAGCAAAGATCAGTCATTCATCTAGAAAAGTCTGTTAACAGCTCAGGTGCGCCTATAAGTTGGGTGGGATGGAGTCTCAGGGGATCACCAGCGCAGGGCAGATAGTGTTATGGTGATGGAATCTCAGGTATGGCGCCCACCTGCCAGCTCTGTGGCTCTGTTGGGGAGGATTCTGAAGAGACAGTAGCCTTTCTGTCTTGAGAAAGCTGTCCCCCAGCTCTTGCCTTTTTTTTTTTTTTAATTTTATTGTTGTTGTATTACATCCATCCCCTTTTTGCTCCCCTCTGTCCCCCTCCCCACCCACCCATTCCCCCCATAGTCAATCCCATCTGTTGTCCATGTCCATGGTCCCTTTATACTAGGTTCTTGTCTAAGCTGCTCCCCTCTTGCCTCTGCCTCCCCCCTACCCCCAACCCCTTTTCCCCTGACCACTGAAGGCCTATTCCTTGTATTCATCTACTTGGTTCTGTTTTGCTTGTTGTTAGTTTTGCTCATTATTGTCCCGTAATGGGTGAGATCATATGATATTTGTCCTTCACTGACTGGCTTATTTCACTAAGCATAATACTGTCCAGTTCCATCCATGGTGTTGCAAAGGGTACAAGTTCCTTCTTTCTTTCTGCTATATAGAATTCCATTGTGTAAATGTACCAAAGTTTTTTGATCCAATCATCCACTGATGGGCACTTAGGCTGTTTCCAGCACTTGGCTATTGTAAATAGTGCCGCTATAAACATAGGTGTACATAGGTTCTTATGAATTGGTTTTTCAGGATTCTTTGGGTATAGTCCAAGTAGTGGAATTTCCCCCAGCTCTTGCCTTGATGCCAGACTTTTCAGTTCCCTCCTGGATGCTACTGGTACCTTTCAAGATGCTACTCTGGTGCTATAGCTCAGAGGGAGTGACTATGAGTAGGTGAATCTATGGGTTCTTTAAGAGAAACTGCTTGGGAATCTAGCAGTTTCTGGAATGTATATATTTTTAAATTTAATTTTGTTGTTGTTGTATTACATCCATCCCCTTTTTCCTTCCCCACCCACCCACTCCCCACCAAAGTCAGTCCCACTTGTTGTCCATGTCCCATGGTTCTTCCGTACTAGGTTCTTGACTAAACTGCTCTCCTTCTTTGCCTCTTCCTCACTCCTTCCCCCTCCCTAGAATATTTTAATTAAAAAAAACGAAGACCTGGCTGGTGTGTCTCAGTGGATTGATGCCAACCTGTGAATCCAGGGTTTGCTGGTTTGATTTCCAGCCAGGGCACATAACCAGGTTGTAAGCCAGGTCTCCAGCCAGGTCCATAGCTGGAAGCAGGTGAAAGGCAACCAACCATCGATGCTTCTTTCCCTTTCTCCCTCCCTCCCTGCCCTTCTCTCCAAAAATAATGAATAAAATCTTAAAAAAAAAAAAAAAAAGAGAGATCTTTTTAAATTGCAAAGCAACACTGAATTTCTATTATGAGTTATTCATTATTAACACAGAACCTGGGGCATAAATGGGTTGAAACTTATTGTGTAAGGTTTAATTTCTTCCTCTTTCTCCTTTTGATTTACCCAGGCGAATGGTGTGTTTCTTCTGTTCTAGATTCCTTGTGTTAAGCTCACATGTATAAGGTTCCTCCTGTGCTGCCTTCTGGAGTTGGATCTGGAAACCAGTTTCTTTTTCTCTACTAGTAGTAACAAGCGCCCAATGTAGGTGAGGTTCTGATTCCCTCTGTTCTTACCTAGGTAACTATATACTTTGCAAACTATGCTTTGGGGTGGTAGAGGGAGTATCTTTTTGAGTTCTGGTTGAGGAGAGAAGCGATAGAAATCTCAATTCTGGCTTCAGGTCAAGTCATTTTATCAATCCACCTTCATTATTGATGTAGTCAATATGTTGATGATTGTTTGACTCCTCTACTTCCAAATCAATTCCAAACTCTGAAAGGGAAATGGTTGTTTTGTACCTTTGACAGCCATTAAGTGGGGAACAATGTAAAATCATCTTTTTGTATATTCACAGCACATCCCACTATTAAGGGTCTCTTAGTGGTGCTCCTTCCAAATTAGTATCCCACTTTCCCTTCCTTGCCACATTCTCTGCTTCTCAGCCCTTGCTTCCAGGATTGTTAAATTCCTAGAACTCCAGATACTTTATTCTACAAAGTAGTACTTCAGCTGTCTCCTGCTTCTATTCCCGAACTCGCACATTCAAACACATTAAAAAAAGGGATTTATGATTAGAAAGAGCTATACAGTCTTACAGAAACAAAAGGAAATTTACTTTTTTATAGATTCATAAAAACCTATAAATCTATACAGTATTAACCTAATGATAGCAAACCCTCAATTTTCAAGGATTAAAAATAAATCTCATAATGAGGCAATTTGACAGTATTCTTACAGGTTTTTTAGCCAACAGTCTGGTTCCAATTCACCCTGCACATTACCATATTATCTTATGTACAATGCCACCTTTCCCTTCCCTAATTCTCCAAGAAATTTAGATTGGCACAATTCTTTACTTGCTATTAGATTACATCACAATCTGCTCAATTTATAGCTTCCAATTTTATTTCCCAATACTACCTGTAATAAATCTTCCCCTCTAATCAAGGAGGTCTACTCACATTTTATGAAAAATTACTTTTGCTTTTGACTCTTATGCCTTTAATCACACTCATTTTTCAAATTCCTGCTTATTCTTCAATAGTAACTTAAAATTTACTTCCACATGAAAGTTTTTCTATCAATCCCACCTGTTATTTATCTTCTCTTAAATTCTGTATCTTTGCCCCACAATAGAAAATTCTACACAGGAAATCCTCCAGGTTTCAGGATCTAAGAGCTGAGATTTCAAATATCCACATAATAAAATTTCAGTACTGGAAAGTACCTGAGAAACTACCTAGTTCTACCACTGAGGAGTTAGACGAGAACACATGTCCTAGGAAGGTAAGTGACATAGTGGCAAATCTTAAACCAGAGACATTTGACTTATAGTCCAGTTTGACCTCTTCTCATGGCTCCCTGCTCCTCAGCACTGAGCCAGCCCCTCTTTCCTCTCCCTGGTTGATGCTCCTGTTGCTGTCTGTTTTACTGGCTTTATTCTGAGTCCAAGGTATCCATTTTCTTTAGAAGTTGTAAGGTTAGCAGATGCTACCAAAATGTTGCACGTTGACTCCTAAAATAATTTCTCCTAATGTAATTAGAAGGACCAGAAGAGCCATAAGGAGAAAATTCTTTGAACAAAATGACTTTAAACAGAAAGTTTGTCCAAAAGATTTTATGCCAGAAGTACTTGCAGGTTCATCTATTCAGTGATTTCTATAATCCAGTCTTTGAATATATACAGAATTCTATAATGATTAAAGGAGAGCTAATATATACATGTATGTATGCATAAATTACTATGTTTCAGATATACATTATAATTTAATGTATGTGTACACTATGACATGGTCACCCCAAAAATCTAGTTACTATCTGTCACCATATAATTGACCCTTCCTCCCTTTAGCCCACCCCTAAACCTCCCTTAAACCCCCTTTTTAAAAAAACTTTATTTATTTATATATATTTTTAAAGATTTTATTTATTATCTTTAGAGAGAAGGGAAGAGAGAGAGGCAGAGAGGGAGAGAGACATCAATGTATGGTTGCCTTTCACCTGCCTCCAGCTACAGACCCGGCTGGAGACCTGGCTTGCAACCTGGATATGTGCCCTGGCTGGGACTTGAACCAGCAATGTTTGGGTTCGCAGGCCAGTGCCTTATCTACTGAGCCACAAGCCAGGGCCCTAACCCCTTCCTCCTTGATAACTATTGATCTATTCCCTGTACCTATTCACTGTATTAATGAGTTTATTTTTGTTTTGTTTTGCTTTAGATTCTACATATGAGCAAAGTCGTCTAGTATTTGTCTTTCTCTTTCTTATTTCACTTAGCATTGTTCTCTCAACACCCATCCATTTGCCAGGAATGACAAGAGTGTATTCCTTTAAAAACTTAATTTTTTAAAAAGATTTTATTTCATTATTTTTAGAAAGAGGGGAAGGGAGAGAGGCAGAGAGGGAGAGAGGGAGAGAAACATCAATGTATGGTTGCTTTTCACCTGCCTCCAGCCACAGGCCTGACTGGAGACCTGGTTTGCAACCTTGTTGCATGACCTGGCTTGGGAATCAAACCTGTGACCTTTGGGTTTGCAGGTCGGCGGTGGATAACACTGTGCTACCAGCCAGGGCTCCTTTAAAAACTTTTTAAAAAGATTTTACTTGTTTATTTTTAGAGACAGGGAAAGGAGGGAGAAAGATAGAGAAACATCAAAGTGAGAGAGAAACCTTGATTGGCTGCCTCTCATACACATCCCAATTTGGGACTGAACCCACAATCAAAGCATGAGCTCTGACTGGGAATTGAACCACCTGAGGTTCAATTTTGCTTTGCAAAAAGATGCCCACCTGAGCCACACCAGTCAGGACAAGCTTTTATTCCTACTAACGCTGAGTAGTATTCCATACAGATAATCACATCTTCTTTACCCATTCACCCTTTGATGCACACTTAGGCTGTTGCTTCCATACTTGGCTTAGTGTAAATATGCTACAGTGAACATAGGTATGTCTATATATCTTTTCAAATCAGTGTCTTTTTCTTCAAATAAGTACCCAGAAATGGAATAGATCAATCATATGGTAGTTCTACTGTTGATGTTTTGAGGCATTCCCACAGTGCTTTCAATAGTGACTGCCACAACTTAGTTCCACTAACAGTTTATAAAGGTTCCCCTTTTCCACATCCTCTCTGACACTTGCCATTTCCTATATTTTTTATAGCAGTCATTCTAACAGATATGAGGTAATCCCTCATTGTAGTTTTCATTTGTATTTCCCTAGTAATTTGTAATATTTAACATATTTCCATATGTCTCTGGGCCATCTGTTGGTATTCTTTGGAAAAACATCTATTCAGATCCTCTGCCCATTTTTTTAAACTGAGTTGCTTGTTTTGTTATTGTTGAGTTGTATGAGTTTTTAATGTATTTTGGATATTAACCCAATGTATGATTTGCAAATATCTTTTCCTATTCAGTAGACTGCCTTTAAATTTTTTTTTAAACTTCATCAGAGGATATGCTTATTGCTTTCAGAGAGAGCAGAAGGGAAGGAGAGAGGGAGAGAGAGAAACATTGATGTGAGGCAGAAACATGAATAAATTGCCTCTCAAATGTGCCCCACTGGGGCCCAAACCCATAGCCCAGGTATGTGCTCTGATTGGGAATCAAACCCATGACCTTTCACTTTAGGGAACAACATTCCAATCAACTGAAATACACTGGACCAAAAAAACTGTTAGAACCAATAAATGAATAATAAAAATTATTCAATAAAGTCACAGAATACAAAATCAATAAACAGAAATCTGATTTATTACTGTATTAGTATACAGTAATAACAATTAAAAATAGAAATTGAAAAACAACACTATTAATCATTGAATCAAAAGAATAAAATACCTAGAAATAAATTTAACCAAGGAACAGTATATGGAAAACTGTTAAGACACTTATGAAAGAAAGTGAAGAAGACATAAATAAATGCAAAGGCATTCCATACTTATGATTGGAAGACTCAACACTGTTAAAATGTCAACACTCCCCAAAGCAATCTAACAACTCATTGCAATCCCTATCAAAATTCCAGTGGTGTATTTCACAGAACTGGTACCAATCTAAAATATGTATGAGCCAACCAAAGATCCCAAATAGCCAAATTAACCTTTTGAGAAAAAATGAAAGCTGGAGGTATTATGCTCCCTGATTGTTAACTGTGCTAAAGCTATTGTAATCAGAACAGTATTATATTGGCACAAAAATAGACACGTACACCACTAGAACAGAATTGAGAGCCCCAAAATGAACTGACACATATATAAACAAATTGCTTACAACAAAGGAGCCAAGAAGGTACAATGGGGAAAGTACAATCTTTTCCATTAATTGTGTTGGGAAAACAGGATAGCCATGTGCAAAAGAATGAAACAGGACTTGTGCTTCTGTTTCCTCCAGTGCTTTATTGATACATAATTTGTCTTCTCTCTGTGTAGACATCTTCCTCTCTAATATCTTCCTACTCCAAACCTTTTCATCTTAAACAAGAAAATACAGTAACTTGGATATAATGTTTTATGCAGTGAACAATTTGGAGTATTTAATCTTACTTGACAGCTTTATAATATTTGATGTTGATCATTCTCTCTTTTTTGAAACTGCCTCTTTTGTTTACATGACATATGCTTGATTACCTTTGTAAATCTCTAGCTATTCCTTCCAGTCTAGTTTACAGTGCCCCTTTCTTTATCCCCCATTTTCTGAAGACTTCATTTTTGGTTCTCTTCTCTTCTCCCTCTCTATGTTCCATTTGGTGATCTCACTCCTCCATGTAGCTTTTGTTATCCTCTGTACACTGATGATGACCAACTACACATCCAGCCAAGATTCCTCAATTTCAACCCTAGGTACAGGAAGAAATGGAATAATATGTTTATGTTGTTGAAGGAAAAAAGTTAAATCTATATTTCAAATGATCACTTAAATATTAGATTGAAGTAAAAATAATGCCAGAGGTTGGAGGCTGCGTACTCTAAAAACACTCATGGGGGAAAATCTCCAGCAAAAAGCAAAACAAATTAAAAAAAAAAAAAAAAAGAATCAATAAGATACAAGAAATAAATAATTTAGTAAAATTTCTTGTCAATAAGCAAAAGTACAACAAAAATTTATTAATTCACAATTTAAACTCTAGAAAATATCAACATGATGGAGGTTAGTGTCAGACTCTAGTTAGAGACAATACCCTGATAAGCATTTCCGTTGGAAGTGAAGGGGATAAGAGAAATACAGATATTGGTAAGTGTTTGAAATCCATTACTATATGAAATGAATAAATGAATAATAAATCTAAGAATGAGTCTTAATTTGAGGTAGTGACTAGGAGATGGAAATAATAGTGTGCAATTTTCAAACCAAAATAAAATTTAATCTATTCAATGGAAGTTAGGAAAGGAGGGAAACAGAAGAAAGAAAAGGAAATATAGAAAATAGAAAATATGGGAAAAGGTGGCAAATAATTTCTAACATGTCATTAAACCTATGTGAGTTGGTTCAACACACTTGTTAAGACAGATTCTCAGCTTAGATTTTGAAAAGATACAATAATGTGTTTTCCATATAGACACATTTAAAATGGTAATGTTATAACAACTCCTAATAATCTATGCCTAAAAGAAAATGTAAGAGAGGTGAAATACTTTTAACAGTAATAAAAAAGCATGAGCTGGAAAGATTTTATTTTACCTCATTATGACTTTACACAATAGTTTATTAGCTCAAAGACTACAATCTTTGTATTTACACAACTCCTTGTTTCTCCCCTGATTTCTCCCAACATACTCATATTCTACAGTACAGTCTTGCCCTGCTGCAAGATATTTATGATAATTTCCCCAATACCTACAGGATAAAGTCCAAGGTCTTTAATTCAAAGCCTTTCTTGATTTAAAAAAAATTAGCAACTTCCCTATTACCTCCCCGCTCAGCCTCCTGTGCTCTCTGCTTCCTGCTGTAGGCATACAGAAAGGTTGACATGCTTCCAAATGGAGCACTCTGACCCTTATTTTATTTTATTTTATTTTATTTATTTATTTTTTAAGATTTTATTTCATCTTTTTTCAGAAAGAGGGGAAGGGAGAGAGGCAGAGAGGGAGAGAGACAGAGAGGGCGAGAGACATCAGTGTATGGTCGCGTTTCACCTGCCTCCAGCCACAGACCTGACTGGAGACCTGGTTTGCAACCTTGTTATGTGCCCTGGCTGGGGAATCGAACCTGCGACCCTTGGGTTCGCAGGCCGGCGCCCCAACCACTGTGCTACCAGCCAGGACTGACCCTTATTTTAATGCTGTTGTCTATTTGATTTTTTCTGACTGGAATTTCCTTCTTCCTTTTCTACTTGTCCTTCAAGACTTAGTTGAAGTGCCACCTCTTCCGTGATACTTTCCCCCATATTCTCCAGTAATTATGTAATATCATATTACATCATATTAAATTACTTTATCTCTCTTGACTAAACTGTAAATTACTGGAAGAGCAGGAACTATGTGGACCCAGCCTCAAGCATGAAACCTGTCATTCAGTATAAATTGTTCTGAATGAATAAATGGATCCACATCAACAAATATGTTCCAGGTGCTAGATAATACTAGACTCAGGCCAATAGGTAAGAAATGAAACATTAGGAAGTAAGTTCTTTGTATAAAGGTTATAATAAAAATGCTTTATTTTTCTAGTTCAAAAAAGAGAATTCAATAAAACAAATTATTTTTTAAGTTTTCATTTTATTGTATGAGTGTTTTAGGCAGCACACTGGTTGTGTATGATGGAAAACCAACTCAAACCATTCATTCATTCATTCATTCATTTATTAATTGAAGACTGTTGGGCAAATTTCACATAGCATTGCAAAGGTGAGGTTATCCCTGTAGCTGAAGTCCAGTAGGAAGTGGGGGAATTAGGGATGGTGATTTTGCTAGGTTTATGCTCATTTCTTGGCCTGTTGTCCTTATCATCTCATATCAGCTTCCCTTGTTCAGCAGGAAAAAGTGGACAGAGACTAGTCTGACCTTTATAATACCTACTTTTGCTACCAGAAAGACATTAATCATCTTCCCTATTTCTGATTCAAAAGTCCTAGAGAAGAGCTCTGATAAGCTTGCTCTGGGTCAGGTGGCCACCCTGGAGCGTCAGCTGCAGCCAGCAGAGCACTTGGATCTGCCTGAGTCAGGTGCCTGTCCTGAGTGAATCAGTGATACCAGGAGGGCAGAGTCATTTAGGAAACATATGAGAAGTGGGGGCAGTCTCAATCCTTGCCACCCAAAGTGAGATCCTCCAGCATTACCTGGAGGTTCTTAGAAATTAAGAATCTTGAACCCTTGAACCTGCTGAATATGCATTTTAACGAGATCCCCATGTGACTTATGCACACACTCAAGTTTGAGAAGCACAGGATGCATTAACCAGGAACGAGTGTTCTCTATTTCTTCTGAGGTTGGAGAATTAGCACTAAGTTGTAGCAGGAAGTGTTTCAAGGAAATGTTTGTGAGATTATTCTGAGCACTTAAAACATAAAACAGTATTTTGAACAGTTTTGGAATTTGGCCTTTTTGAGCAAATTTTACAGAAAAATATTATTCATTACTTTTCTTTGAAATAGTTTGGTACATGTGCAAAGTAATGAGCATTTCAACTTCCTTTACTGTCCCATCATTTTGTGTGTGTGTTTATCACATTTTAAAATTAATTTACTTTTGTTGTATTACAGTTTTTTCTCCCCCCCCCCCCATTTGCCTTTCTCTGACTTATTTCACTCAGCACAATACCTTCTAGGTTCATCCGTGCTGCAGATGGCAAGAGTTCATTTCTATTGGTTTCATATCTTGGCTAGAGTAAATAATGCTGCAATGAACACATAAATGCGTATATCTTTTTGACTTTTTGTTTTGGGTTATTTTGGATAAATACCCAGAAGTGGAATTGCTGGGTCTTTCCTTGTCTCTGGCATGTCTGGTATAAGCATTGATACCCCATACTTTTTTTTTTTTTTTTTTTGGTTTGTTTCTATTTTCCTGAAATATCTTTTTCCATACCTTTACTTTCAGTCTCTGTATGTGTCTTTTGATACGAAATCAGTCTCTTATAGACAGCCTATGTAAGGGTCTTGTTTTATCCATTCAAGCTACCATTTAACTTTTGATTGTAGTATTTAATCCATTACACTTAAATTGTTGATATGGGTTTATCATTTTATTATTTGTATTTTTGACCTTTATTTTTTGTCCTCACCGCCCTCCTCCTCCTCCTCCTCCTCCTCCTTCTTCTTTCTTCCTCTCCTTTTTGTCTTCAAGATTGTTTAACATTTCTTATAATACTTGTTTGGAGGTGATGAACTCCTTTGCTTTCTTTTGTCTGGGAAGCTCTTTATCTTCTATTCTAAATCATAGCTTTGCTGGGTAGGGTAATCTTGGTTGTAGATTGTTGCTTTTCATCACTTTGAATATTTCATGTCAGTCCCTTCTGGCCTGAAATGCTTCTGTTGATAAACCATCTGGCAGTTTTATGGGAGTTCCCTTGCAGTTGACTAAGAGTCAACTTAAGAGTCTTTCTGGTTTTAAGATTTTCTCTTTGTCTTTAATTTGGCATTTAAATTATATGCCTTATTCTGGGCTTCTTTGGGTTCATCATGTTTGAGATGTTAGGTTTCCTAGACTTATATCTCTATTTTCTTCACCAGGTTAGTGCAGTTTTCCATTATTATTTTTAAAATTTTACTTATTTATATTTATTTTGACAGTATGTCCCCCATATCCTCCACCCTTTGTCCACCTCCACCCAGTTCTGACCCTACCTCCCCTAACCTTCATCACACCATTATTTATGTCCATGGGCTATTCATATATGTTCTTTGGCTAATCCCTTCACCTTCTTTTATTCAGTCCTCACTAACCCCTTCCCCTCTGAGATCTATCAATCTGTTCCATCTATCCATGCCTTTGGTTCTATTTGGTTTGTCAGTTTATTTTGCTCATTAGATTTCATATTTATGTGAGATCATATATTTATCTTTTTTGACTGACTTATTTTGCTGTTGCAAAGAGTAACTCTGATAAGGTGTTAATTTCCAAAATATATTAAGTACTTATACCCAGGCCAATGGATTGTAAGGACTGGTTGTGACTACAGAGAAGCTGCTGTGCAGGGGTTAATCCCACAGAGTAAAACTTACTTCAGTGGTGCTCTGGTATGTGATGAGCCTTCCCCTTGGGTGTGTCACTTGTGGAGGTAATGGGTAGTTCTCTGATGTGGTCTGCTGCTTACCAGTATACTGGCTCTGGCACCTCCTGGGAGGTGCAGGACAAGATCACTTGTTGTCTGTGTTCTGCCTAGGGCCACCCAGCATGAGCTACAGAGAAATCTGCAGATGGCTGCTACTTATACTGGTCTTGGAGGTGCCCGGGAGAGGCCAAGCTGTGAACCAGGGCTGGCTGCTGTTAGCACCAGTCCTGGGGTCGCTTAGCTAAGAGGAGTGGGGCCAGGTGAGGCAAGGTGCTGCTTGTTTTAGGTTTTTAAACTTTTGAGAGATTTTAGGAAACTCCATAGCATGAACTAAGAAAGGCCATTCCTGTGAAAAAGCCACTGGAAAAAGTTCAGTTGGGCCCACAATTTGGGTGCGGCAGGGTCTCCAGGAATTATAAGGGTATGGGAACAGTTTGAGTCAGGTTAATAGACTCCCAGCTCTGTGGAGGGAGGATCTAGAAAAGGAACAATGCCCTCTGCCAGAACTTCTGTCTGGGAGAAGGTTTCACCTCTAACTCTTACTCCAAAGTCAGAAAATTCAGTTCTTCTCCTTATGTCTCTGGTGCCTCTTGAGTTGTTGCCCCAGAACTGGAGATCAGAGTGAGTGAGTTTAAGTTCATGCCTGGGCTCTTTAGGAGGAACTGCCTGGGACTCCTGGAGCCCGCAGTCTCACCCAGCCACAGTCTTGGCTGGTTTTCACAGGCAGAAGTTATGGGGACTTCTCTTCCTGAAAGTGGAACCCCAGGCTGGGGGGCCTTCTGTGGGTCTGGGACCCCTGACTCTCAGGGGGACCTGTGCATTTGAGATATCCTTAGCAAGTTTTTTTTTTTTTTTTTAAAGATTTTTATTTATTATTTTTAGAAAGAGGGGAAGGGGAGAGAGGCAGAGAGAGAGAGAGACATTAATGTATGGTTGCTTTTCACCTGCCTCCAGCCACAGACCTGACTGGAAACCTGGCTTGCAACCTAGTTATGTTGCCCTTCTGGGGAATCGAACCTGCGACCTTTGGGTTCACAGGCCGGCGCCTTATCCACTGTGCTACCAGCCAGGGCTTGAGATATCCTTAGCAAGTTTTAACTGCCACGTGTGGTGTGGTACCAGTCTGTTCCATGTTTCTGCCTCTCCTACCAGTCTCCACATGGCTGCTTCTCATATCTTTAGGTGTAGAACTTCTGTTCGGCTAGATTTCAGGTCATTCTGAGTGATGGTCATCCTGTAGTTTAGCTGTAATTTCAATGTATGGGTGGGAGGATATGAATACTGCATTCACTTATGCTGCCTTCTTGACCAGAAGCCCATGTGTGTTTATTTTTGTAAACATTTAAAAATTGGAAACATAAAACATTTTACTCAAAGACCTTTTTGGAATGAGGATAAAGATTATGGAGGTGATAAGATAATTAATATTGACTTAGTGATTTCTCTGTGTCAGGCCTGGTTCTAATCACTCTGCTTATATTTATCCAATCAATTGGATAAATCACATCAATCCTCTGGTGCCTTAATCCTCTACTATAGATAAAGAGGTCATAGTACAGCCAAATAAGTAACTTGCCCAAAGTTTCATAATTGGTGAGTGGATATGTATTTTTAAAGCATTTTCTTATGACAATAAATATTTCATAAATCTCATTTTAAATGCCTGAGTAGAATTTTATCTTTTGAAGATATCATAATTTATTGTTAGAGATTGAGATTGTTTCTAATTTGGGTATGTTTCAGATAATGCTGTTATGAACATCTTTGTTGGCAATTTTAGTTATTTCCTCATGATAGATTATCGGGACATAAACTAATGTGCCAAGGGGTAAAGATATTTATAGTCCTTGACATTGCCAATTGCTTTCTAGAAAGACAGTTTCCACTTATAGTCCATGAAATAGTATATGAGAGTATGTATCTCACTGCACTTTACAAATATTAACATTTAATGATATCTTTATTAGTTAGAAAAGTAAAACTACATCCTATATATTTTTTAAATTTAGTAACATGGATTTTATTATCAGTCAATGGGATTGCTCATAGCACAAAGAGAATTAGGGATGGAAAAATACCCCATTTTTAGATGAGGAAATACAATGAATCAGTCAAGTCTAGTGCTTAGGATCTTCTGTTCATTATTCATGGTAACCCTTGTCACAACTGGCCATTCACAACCACTGATTTATTATACCAGGTATGCATATATGATACATGAGTTTCTACATAGACCTAATCCTATCCAGGAGTATAACAGAGCAACAAAATAACTGACTGGACAACTGGGTTACATTATATTAACAAATTTGATCCACATGTTGTCTAGCGTTAAAACAGAAAAACCAAAGAAGCAAGCAAGCTAGACAACGAACTCTGTACATTGTTAGCAAATTTGACTGGCACTCAATTCTAAAGTTAATAGCGATGTCGAGGTCAGTCCTTTGTAACAGTTCTGTTAGTCATCAGGTTTTTCCCCCTTATTTCCTGGTTCCTGGCTGTACTGTAAATGTACTGTTAGTCAGCAAGAGTTTTCCCTTATTTCCTGGTTCTTGGTTGTACTGTAAAGAAGGGACACATTAAATTAAACATAAAATGTTTTCTGCTAATGGAATGTTGGTTACATGATAAAAGAATAGGTATATCATGTATTTAAAAATTCTTTTCTGAAAACTAAAATGCAAGAACAAATGATTAATGTGAGGTTTTAGTTAGTTATGTCAGATAAATTAAATGCTATTAAAGTGTCCCATACTATTTTTCTAGAAATATTTACTAATTGTCTTGTCTGGGACAGTTAATTTAGCTTCACCTGCCTTCAAGTACATGTCACTAGCGCAGGGATGGATTTATGTTTGGGGGAAGACAGCTCAAAGTAGCAGAACTTCCTCAGATAAAAATGCTGACTTTGTCACTAAGGTGTTGTGTGACCTTACTCAGTTTGTTGGACCACTCTTTGTCTTAGCTTCACCATTTGTAAAATGTGGAAAATAATATTATCAAACTCATGGGGTTTCTGTGAGGAAAAAAAAAAAAAAGTGAGGTAATATAACATAAGCTGTTAAAGCAGTACCTGGCAAGTAGTAAGTGCTAAGTAAATATTACCAATTTTTTAAAAAAAGATTTAATTTATTATTTTCAAAGAGAGGAGAAGGGAGAGAGGTAGACAGGGAGAGAGATATCAGTGTATGGTTGCCTTTCACCTGCCTCCGGCCACGGACCTGGCTGGAGACCTGGCTTGCAACCTGGTTATGTGCCCTGGCTGGGGAATTAAACCAGCAACCTTTGGGTTTGCAGGCTGGTGTCAATAATAACATTTTTTATTGCTGCTGGAACAAGATTGTCCTGCATTTTCATTTCACACTGGATCCTCCTAAATGAATGAGCTGGCCCTATCCTCTTTCTATGTGGTGAGCAGTCCACAGGGGCAGGGATCGTGCTCAGCTAGTGAGCAACCTCCCACCCCTTCTAGAACACACTGCAAACACCTTAAACCTGATAATATCTCATAAGTAGCTGATTCTTTTGTGGCCTGCATAAGCCATGACTGCCTTGAATGCCAAGGCAAGTCCTGCTTACTGCAAATGGCTCAATGATGTGAAAATGTCCAGGCTAGACAGAAGAATGAAGGGCAGCTGTTGATGTGGTATGTGGGCTGAAGGGGCCATGCTGGTGCACATGAGGTGAATGAAGGTGAGTGACGGTGAGGACAGGAGTCAGGAAAGATGGGAAGAAGAGGGTGCTCCATGGTTCATCTGTTCCTCATGAAATGAGAGGGGTTCAAGAATTTAAAATTTGAATCTGGCCTTCCAAGCCATTATGAAGATGCATTTGTCAAAATAGAAAATAACACATTTTAACAGATTATTAGCCTTATTTGTAATATTTGAATATTTAGATGTACAGTGTATGGATCTCCATTTGTACTTTTGCCCCTGGGCTCCTCAAATATTAGGGGAGAACCTGGATATGAGTATTCAGAATACTTAGTGCCTAGCACTTAGTAAAAACCCAGTAAATGTTGGCTATTATCAATATCAGATTGTATAACAGATAACAATGATAATAATGTAACATCATTCTTTTTTTGGCCCAGGTCCTGAAACCCTGCTGTCCTCTCTCCCCCTACATCTCTTCCTCACTTCTAGTCATTGGGGAGATAGTGATAGTGGTAGTATACTGCTTTCCTATCCTCTTTGTTCAACACAGCTTACCTAGATCCTTAGAAAACTACCCTGGGTCTCACAGCCAAGCCCTGTGAGTACAACTAGCTGTGATCGGTCCTGTGCCTGCCTGGATCATGCATGAACCTGGTATGAATTGTGCTGTCCGTTCTGCAGCTAATACTGTGCTTTCTGTTTGTTTTTGCCTTATGGATTTGGAATTACTTTTGAAATTTAGGAAAACTTTATCTATGACAGTTAAAATAACTAAGAACCACTCATCATATTTCACTTTTCTATATTGGGTGCCAGGAACTGAGTTAAAAAGATTTTTCTCAACAACAGTACCTATGCATTGCTTAGGCTTTTCAATTCAATGAATTTCCTATCCTCATTATTTAATTCTTACCTAGATTGCCATCTTTGATGGTTCCTATGAAAATTTAATGGAAACCTCCTTGAACACTTGTTAATTTCTCCTCTCTTTCTTTGTTTTGATGAATCTCTCTAAAAAATGTGCTTGGAAAGTAAAGTTCTTTGGAAAGAATCTTCAAAAGTGTGACACCATGTAGAATTATTTGGGAGTAGGGAGAATCCATTGAGGCAATACATCAAGTACATTTTAATGTTTTATTTATTTAAATTTAATTTTATTGTTGTTGTATTACATCCATCCCCTTTTTACTCCCCTATGCCCCCTTCCCCACCCACCCACTCCTCCACAAAGTCAATCCTACTTGTCCATGTCCATGTTTCTTCCATACTAGTTCCTTGACTAAACTGCTCCCATTTTTTGCCTCCTCCTCCCCCCTCCCCCCTGCTCACTAAAGGTCTATTCATTGCATTCATGTATCTGGTTCTGTTTTGCTTGTTTGTTTGTTTTGTTCATTATTATCCTGTATTGGATGAGATCATATGGTATTTGTCTTTCACTGACTGGCTTATTTCATTAAGTGTAATACTTTCCAGTTCCATCCATGTTGTTGCAAAGGATTGGAGTTCTTTCTTTGTGCTGTATAGTATTCCATTATGTAAATGTACCAAAGTTTTTTGATCTAATCATCCACTGTTGGGCACTTAGGCTGTTTCCAGCACTTGGCTATTATAAATAGTGCTGCTATGAACATAGGGGTACATAGATTCTTCTGAATTGGTGTTTTAGGATTCTTCGGGTATAGTAACAAGATCACTTAAAGTGAGCATTCATAAGTTAAAGTTGGTTCTTATCCATTCAGCTGCCCTATGTCTTTTGACTAGTGCATTTAATCCATTTACCTTTGTACCTGTGTTTCTGTCTGTCTGTTTCTTCATCTTCTTAAAGCAGAGCCTTTAGCATCTCTTACAATGCTGGTTTGGTGAAGATGTATTCTTTTAGACTTCTTTTGTCTAGGAAACTCCTTATTTCACCTTCCATTTTGAATGAGAGCCTTGCTGAGTAGAGTATTCTTGGTTGCAGGACTTTGTTTTTCATTGCTTGAAATATTTTTTTTGTCATTCCCTTCTGGCTTGTTGTGTTTCTGTGGAGAAATCAGCTGATAACCTTATTGGAGCTCCCTTGTATGTTATTAGCAGTTTCTCTCTTGCTGCTTTTAGAATTCTCTTCTTTTGTCTTTGAACTTTGCCATTTTCATGATGATGTGTCTTAGAGTGGGCCTCTTTGGGTTCATATTCCTTGGGACCCTCTGTGTTTCCTGAGTTTGCATGACATTTTCTCTTTTCAAGTTAGGGAAGTTTTCTGTCATTACTTTTTCAAAGAGGTTTTCTATCCCTTGCTCCTCCTCTTCTCCTTCTGGTATCCCTATGATAGGGATGTTATTACATTTCAGGTTGTCCTTCAGCTCTCTTAAAACCTCTTCATTCTTTTTCATTTTGTTGCACTTCCTGGGAATTTTTTTTTCTCCATTGACTTCCAGCTGGCTGATCCAATCTTCTGCTTTCTCTAGCCTGCTTTTGATTTCTTCTATTGTGTTCTTCAATTCAGAAATGGTATTTTTCATTTCCTCCTGGCTCTTATTGATGGTGTCTATGTCCTTTTTAATGCTGGTATAGTTCTCACTAAGTTCCTCGTAGCTTCCCTGGAGTTCTTTGTAGTTCCCCTTGAGTTCTTCATAGTTCCCCTGGAGTTGTTTGTATTTTTCTTTGAACTTGATGAGCTCATTGAGCTTCTCTAACATCATTATTTTGAATTCCATGTCTGAGAGTGTGCCTGCCTCTATTTCCTTTTGCACTCTTCCTTGGGATTCCCCCTTTCCATTTGCTGAGGGTTTATTCTTTGTCTCCCTATTTTTGGTGACTCTTGTTTGTTTCTGCTTCTTGGATTGGTCTGCTTTGACTTACTGTCTTAGTGGTGTGACCTTCTGTGGTGTAGAGGTGCACTTTTTTTTACTTCCTGGATCTGTGCTTGGTGACATCAGCTCATGTCCCAGTCTGGGCCTATTCAGCCAGTTGGAGACTACCAGAGAGCCACTGTCTTTGTCTCCTTTAGTTGTTAACTCAATCAGTCTGTGATCAGTGGTCTGTTTTAGGTACCTCTGGCCGGGCCAGATGAAGTCAGTTGCTAATCCAATCAACCTGTGATCTGAAGTCAGGTTTAGGCACTGCTGGGTGAGGCAGATTAATTCCTATGGGTGGGGCTGTAGCTTCCCCTCAGGCTCCCACCCTTTAGAGAAGAGTGGTCTGCTGGCTGTATTGGGGATGGGTCAGTACTGGACCCATGGGCTGCTCCCTCAACTCTTCTCCTAAAGCCACTGACCCAAACCCTCCCCAGGCATCTTCAGTCCACTGTGCCCTTCCTCTGCTGGAGCCCAGAGTAGGTGGATGCCTCTGTATTTTTGTGCATGATCCCTTTAAGAATTCAGTTTCTCTGTCAAGCCCACTAAACCTGGCAGCTTTTTCTTTTCACAGCTGGGTGCTGTTTTACTCTCAGCTGTGTTGCTGTAGGCTGGGAAGCACAGTTGGGGATTTAGATCCCACTCTTCTCAGGTGGAACCCCAGCTGCTGAGATGTTTCTCTGTCCCTTCAGCTGCCACTCATGTGAGTCCCACCAGCCCTCTGGCGTCTCTGCACTTCCTACCAGTCACATTGTGATGAATCGGCTCTTCTGTTCTGTCCCTGGTAATAAGACTTCTCTCCAATTAGTGTTCTGTTGGTTATTCTGGATGATTTTCCCCCAATTAAGTTGTAATTCCGGTTTGGTGTTGGGAGAAGATTGGTGTAGCTCCACTTACTCCTCTGCCATCTTGGTTCTTCCATTATCAAGTACTTTTTTAAAGTATAATTTTAAAAACATAGAGCTTATATTCTCTCTTATTCTCATTCTTTTGTGGGTATTGATACCACCATACTATCATTGAGTGAATGAAAGGAATAAGAACCCTGACTCCAGAGTGCGTCCAGCAGTAGATTTTGCCCAATATGTGAAATGTAGTAATATTTGGAGAAGTGGGGTTTTAACTAGTTATTCTGTTTCTTTTCTTTCACTTGGTTTTCCCTCCTTATTTTTTACTTACAGCCAGACATCTTGAAAGTGGAAGTATCACTTCCTCTGGCAGAAGCCATATGTAAAAGAGCCCACCAAACTGTGAACTCTTAAAACAGATGCTTCTCCTTAAACAGTGCCTACATACTATGAACTGTTCATTGCCTGCTTGCTTACTTATAGGTCCACTGGCTATAAACTCTTTGAGAGCAGAAACCATACCTGGCTTGTTTACCCATTGTATCCTTGGCATCTAATGCAGCAATTGTGATATAATGTGGGTACTTTGAAATTTTTGCTGATGAATAAATGAATACCTTAAGTACACAGAAAATAGGCTTAATGAAAAGCTAGGGCTTCTTTGGACAGGTGTAATAAGAAAACAAGTTTAAGAGGGGGTTAAAGGGACTTGAAATGACACACCAAGATACGCAGGGGCTCTGTGAAGGAGATAATGGACAGCTGAAGAGAGGCAATTAAATGATGACATTGCACAGCCAGTTCAGGGGAGTAGCAAGTGAACAACTTAGAAGGGGTTGTGGCCAGAGTAAGATACTGGATTTTAAGATTTCACTGGTGGAACCACTTTAAGTCATTACTATGTGTAGTCTGTGGCCTTGGAATTATTATGTCAACCCATTTGGAGTTGCTAATATCCTCCCATTTTTACATATAAAAGGCATTTTCATGATCCAATCCAATAGGTTGCTAACGTTTAGTGTGGATGCAGTGAATGTCATGAATTTTGAGGCCAAGATGCTGATAAACTTATTCGTATAGATTCCGACAAGCGGCAGAATGAATTTAGGAGGGTAAGTGGGGAGGGGTGTTGTAACTCAGGTGCCTATCTTGGGTGAGGCTGGTGGGTGACAGTGAGAAGAGAGGATGAAGGATAACATGGATCAATGGTATGGAAACCTTAGAAACTACATGAACAAAGCCATGAGACCATGGGCTCCTGGCCTAATTTGGAAGTTGCAAAGAGGAGCTTGGGGTACTGGGAGAAGCAGTAAGCTCTTCTGGAAGAAAGGGAGTCTTCCAATAGAAGTTCAGGCTCAGATAAGGAAAGGAGGCAGAGAAGACATCCTTAGAGAAAAGAGGATAAAAGTCTTTCCAGAAGAGAAAGTCTAGGTAGTAGAGATGCTTTTATTTGAAAATTTTAAGTTATTAATGCCTAGGATGTACCCACTAAATTGACCTATCAGAAACTTAAAAAATAAGCAAACAACAACAAAAAAACTAAGGGTATTGTGAGGCAAAATCTTGGTTTATTTTTATCACATGTGACAATCCATGTCCATTTGCTAACAAGCTGGCCTGTAACCCAGAAGATGTAAGATTTGTTTTCTTTGCTGTTATCTACCTTCTGTCTTGTCTGTCTGCTGATATTTATCTTAATTCTCTGAAGTAACTCAGATATCCCTGAGCAGTTCCTCATTCTATCCCAAGGCACATTCCATTGAGTTTACTCAAATGGCCATTAAACACCTCAATTAGTGACTCAGGCATTTGCAAGATAGAACCCATGGCAGCTTTGTTCTATGGGTGAGTTTGGGTCTCAGACTTATTTGTCCCCATGGGGCAGGTGAATGGCTCTCTAATCAGACACATGCTCTACTTTGGTTTTGTAACTTTCGGAAGATGGTTTCAATCTGATCCTCTGTCCATTTGGTTGGCAAAGCACCTGAACATGCCCCCAATGAACAATGCTAAATTTTAGGATATCAGTATCTTCATAGCCTCAGAATTCTCTGCTGTTGAATTATTAAAATAAACCTGAACATAGCAAAAACTAGTCACAGACAACAGCCTGAAGGACATGTAATTGAATGCAGGTCAGGCTGCCTGCCGATTCAAAAGCCAATACTAGAGAGGCAGATGCTGATGTAAAGGAAAGTGATTTATTTCCAGATGCTGGCAACCCGGAAGACGGGGACTGTTGTTTGAAAGCCCATCTCCTGGGAAGATGGGGAACTCCTGTCTCAAAGCCCATCCCCCCTCTCAGTGGCGGCAGAAGTTATTGAAAGGAGGGAGCAGGAAACAGAACAAAGATCAAAGGAGGCAGTTGAAAAGTTCTCTTTGTTTAGACAAGCACAGTTCATTCTGTAAATCAAGTGATGGTTGGGCCTGAGTCATCCTGGTTTAATCATCCTGCCTTCACGTCATTCTTGTTTCATGGTTGAAGGGCAGCGACTGTCCCAGAGATTAGATGCCTGAAAAGTCAGAGTCTGTATCATATGAAGTTAGTTCCCAGGATTCTTATACAAACATGCTGTTTATCTATAAACTATATATTAATCAGAGTCAGCACTTACAGAAATAATGTTAAGAGAATGGTGGAGTGGGTTACAATTTCCCACTGTTATAAACATGGAATCTGTTTATTTCAGATTTTATCTTTGGAGCAAACTCAAGAGCTACTTGCTAGACTTACGTTGTCGGGGCTCCTGTATAATTGTCTTTCCTTTTGAGTCAGATCCTCCCCACTCCAATAATACAACTCAACTTTATTTTATGCTACTGGAACTACAACTTAATCTTTTTGAAGTTTTCCATCTTAAATAGTAGATTTATTTATTTATTTAGGCTGTGCACAGGTCTTACTTCTTTCAATACCCTCTGTTTTTCCTCCACCTGTGTTTTACAAGTTGAAGCCTTCAGAAATAATGGCATTTGCAGTGCTCAGCTGGTCCCCAGAGTAGAAATTATTATGTCTACTAAGTTGAAGTAAAAAATAAAAATCCCTAGGATTTAAATAATTTTGTAGAATAGTATTCTAGCTATTTTTTGAACTTGTGGTTGACTTCCTATGTGGTCCTAAACTAACCCCTGAACCATTCAAGATTCTGCTGAGGTAGAGATTAGGTATGTTCACATTTCAATAATAAAGTTTACTATAGCGTTAATTCCTTTTCCCAAGCATCCCCAGTTTGGGGGCCTTCTTAACTGGAAATGTATATTTCCATTATTTATTTGAAAGGAATCTCATCTAATTTACATGCTAATATAAGAATATATATTATCTATGTACATGAATCATATAGTTTAGTAGTTTGCAACTTCCATCCAAATTGGTCTTCATTCTCAACATCTTTTCTAACCTAAAGATTGATTTCACAACACACCCATGATCAGTTGGTTGCTGTTTAAAACATAAATTGCTAACAAGAATCTATGTATTACATACCCACAAATAAGCACATATTTTGTAACAGTGAATAAGAAAGATAACATGTCTTCTGTGTAATAATACATCTACATTTTCTTACTTTTTTCTTCTTCCTTAACTGCATTTGATTTTTCTGAGTTATTACAAGTAACCTGATTTTCCCTTATTGTGAAATAATTTCAATCTAAGAAAACTTAACCTGCAGTAATGCAGATTCAAGTAATATACAAAATTATACCTTGTTTAGTAAAATCTATTTATAATCAGATCATTTTAAAGCATTCATAAGTTAAAGTTGGTTCTTATCTGTTCAGCTTAAGTTAAGAAGAGTAAAGGAAATGAATGGAGAAGCCAATGAACTTATATGCATGACTCATGGACATGAACTAAGGGCAGAAATTGCTGGAGGAAATGGGATACTGGGTGGATGGGGGCAAAGGAGGGAAAATTGGGACAACTGTAATAGCAAAATAAATAAAATATATTAAAAATTAAAAAACAAAAACAAAGATACAATTGCAGCTTTTTCTTTTAATTTATCTTATTGCATTTAAGCAGTTGAATAAAAATGTAACTGAAATGTTATTCAAGATATTAAAGACTGTTTATATTGAAACTTTTATAAATTCTTACTTATTTTCAATAGTTTAATTTGCCTATTTTAATGCACAAATCATAATAAAAATAAATGAAAGTTTGTGAAAAAAAATCATCTTTCTTGAAAAGTGCTGGAGATTGTGACACTGCAGTGAGGTATGGTTGCAGTGAAAGGTGTTGCCATCAGTACATTATATTAAACTTGTGATTATTATGTGGATATTGCTCAGGCTACAGTCCTTAACACCATAGTATCCTGGTTTGTTGAGGATCTATAGGTAAAACTTCACACAGGCCTTAACTAGGAAAAGCCCTTCTCTTTCTGCATCTCTGGTTTTTCATTGTAGTCTCTGTTAATCTTGCTACTCATTTTGTCTCCTTTGTTACACCAGCTGGGAAACTCAAAATGGAATGTGTGATGTGGCTGTAGCAATTGTACAGAACTTTACACAGTATTAAGCATTGGGTGTGCTGAACTTTCGTTTTTATTGTATATTCACTTCACTTTCTTATTTCTTGCTTTTTAAAATTATGTTTATTGTATGTATGTCTAAGGTGACTCAAATGTTTTGGAATAAGGAAGATCTAGAAATAAAGACATAAATTTGGGGTCTAAGTAGAAATAATCTCCTATTTTATTTTCAGTCAGCAAGCCACCTACAGCTTGAACTCTCATGCTCATGAAACAGAGCATTTGAAACACCTTTCATCTGAATCCTTTCTCTTGGAGGCACCAGGGTCTGTGATCAGTCCTTAAGGGGACTGCCTTACTGCTAAATTTCGCTCCTTGTTTCCTTTTCTTCTTAATTTGTCATGCCTCTAGCCTCTCCCACCGTTATTCAGTCCTTCACATGGTCCTCAAAGTCCCCTTTCCCAAGCATAGTTCTGATTATATCTGCCCTCTGATTTAAAATAATAATAATTTTTTAAGTTTTTTAATGCCCATAGGAAAAACGCCAAATTTTACTTATCTTTTTGTACTCTGGACCTAGCATAGGCCTGGAATATCGTGAGCAGTTGATGAATATTTGTTAAATGAACTGGATTGTATTACATAATAATGCATATGGACATTAGTAGAGCACTTGGTGCAAAAAAAAAAAAAAAAAGTTTACTTCTCACCTTCTCTTCATACCTGGCATAAATCTGCCTTACCCACCTCATCTCCCACCACTGTGACATTAATCATCACTGACTCATAATTTTATGCAGCTAACACATTTCTGTGCTCAGGGAGGCTTCATCATGGTGTTCTTTCTACAATGTAATCTCTTTCTTAAACCATCCTTGCTCAAATCTAAAGACAATAATACATATTCCTGGTGATATTAGTTCAAACCTTTTCTATAATAAGCTATGCATTTTCTATTTAAATTGTTGGATCTGGCTGGGCAATTCTGGCGTCTTTCATATGCAATTGCATGTTCTTTTTAACCAGTGAACCTCTTTAAAACGAATTGCTTCTATTTATCAATGCAAGCACCCTTTCTTTCTAGTTTTCAAAATCATTAATAAATGATGGTTAAACTCTTGGGTTTGAATGGATTGTTTTTATTTCCATTTTCAGATTTTATTTATTTTTGGAGAGAGAGGAAGGGGGCAGAGAAGGAGAGAAACATTGATGTGCAAGAGAGATGTGTAATAGGGTGCCTCTCACATGCCACCACCCAGGGACCTGGCCTGCAGCCCATGCATGTGCCCTGACCTGGAATCGAACCAATGAGCTTTCGTTTTGCAGGATGATATCTAACCCACTGAGTCACACTAGTCAGGCTGAATGGGTAGCTTTTATACATACACATCCAGTCGTTTAGCATTTTATTTCATTAACTCACTCCTGGCAGGCGGTCTAAATAAAATATATTCTAGAAAATATGATAAAAAAGGTGATGATTTATTTAGCTCATGAAAACTCAACCCAAGGCTACTGATAGCTGCAATTCTCCTAGCCACTTCCACATAATTTTTAAAATGTGAATGCCAGGAATGGTGCTGTTGACATTAATATCAGGACAAGGCAGAGAAGGACTAGGTGTCTCTGGAGGAGCCTGTGGGGGAATGAACAAAGATACTCGTGCAATGTTGGAGATTTCTGATGTCAGATTGGCCTTATCAACAGCATGAATAGCAATGAAGAGATCAGTGCCATTTTCAAAAGTGATGCCTTCCGGTGTAAAAACAAAGACTTCCTCTGAGTTGGCCTCCTTTGGAATGAGATCAATAGTGTTCACTTGAACTGATTCATTGAACTTGTCTCTGAGATCAAGAATACTTGTGCTTATTCCGATGATGTACTTTTGAGCTGGAAAATAGCAAGGACATGACTTAACAATTCTCAAGTTTTAAAAGGTGTTAGAAACTATCACCATCTATAAAGTTCCAATGAATAAATGTAATTGATGCTTCATTTTTACAAGCATTAGTATCTTTCTATATTCTTGTTGGTGTCTCAAAAGATTGATACATGTAAAACTGGATCAGTCTTGGTCAGCATTTCTGGGCATAGTACCTGGCTAGGAGGGGAGGTTCTTTAAATATTATTTTATTATTTATAGAGGAGTTTTGGTACTAGTGCTTCTCAAACTTTAATGAGCACACAAATCACCCAGAGATCTTAAAAGCAGAGATTCTGGTTTGGTAGCTTTGGGTGAGGCCTAAAGTTCTAAGTCTCTAACAAATATTCATGTGACTGAAGTTGATTGCCCATATCCGGAGCAGTTTTTCCAAAGGACAGCTCTGCTCCATAGATACCTATGCTTTATTTCAATCTGCCCCAGGAGTCATTACTGAATGAGGGTTTACTAAAGGACACTTTGGCAAGATTTCAGGAAAAAACAAAAAACAAAAACAAGGATTGCCTTTTCCTGGTTGAAACCTTTACATCTAAAGTCGACCAGTTTTTCAGATTCTAAATCTCTCCTTTTAAAATCTTTTTAAAAAATAATTTTTAAAATTGAGGTAACATTGGTTAATTACGTTATTTAAATTTCAGGTGTACAACATTATAAATCTCTCTGTATTCTATTGCATACTTACCACCAAAAGTCTAGTTTCCATTTGTTATCTGATATTTGACCCCCTTTACCCATTTTGTCCTTGCCCACCCCCATCGTTTCAGAGGACATTCAAGATCCCTGTTCCTGTCTGCCTTCCACATGTATCACAAAATATTCATCTGCCTCACTCCCTTCCGTACCTCTGCTTGGCTGCTGGACTTCATTATAGGATCCACACCACATTCAGCTTACCTTTTCCCTGATCATAATCGTCCCCAGGAGCTGTCCATGTCAGATGAATAAGACTGTCCCCTAGGAGTTTTGCCTTGAGGTCAGTGATCTGACAAGGTGGGAAGAGATCAGGTATGGGAGCTTTTGGGACATTGGAGGCTACAAATGAACCTCCTGAGGATGTTCTGCTGAAACACGCTTGCTTGCCTTGAAGGTCATCCTTAGAAATTTCAGGTCTTGGTGGATTCCATTTTACTTCACCTGCATTAAAATAGTTTTGTGTACATGGTAAACTGTACAAAATGGCTATACTTCCCTGTTTGCTATTGGATTCCCCTCTTACTACTTTTCCTTTCCTCTTCTTTCTTCCCACACACAAAATTTGTTTTAACTATTTGGTGTAAAGATCCCAAACCAGTTTTCAGCAGAGGGAAAAAAACAAAGAGAGAATCATAGTTCTTTACTTCACAGATATCTAGAGGAATAATTTTCATAATTTATTTTTATGACATTATTCCTAGAATTGTTCCCTTTTGCATCTTTTAGTCTATCCTGATCATACTCTTCCACAAGGTTGTCATAAATACTTCTGTTTTAAACCTCTTCAGAATACCTCAAGATATTTCTTCCACCTAAACAATATTGTAGGTCCCATTAACTTCTATTTATTTGGTAATAAATCACCTGGACCTTAAAGAATTCCCTTGATTATTCTGCACATTTTTCTCTTTCTCCATTTTTGCGTTTTGTCTTTTTATTCAATTGTTGCTTCTCATGAAATGTTCTATATTAAGGGTTCTAAAATTTTATGCTTTTGAAAGACTCTTGATTTTCTCAATGAATATATGGAAACATAGTTCTTGTTGCAAATTGACTTTCTCATAAACTTTACTTCTTTAGCTCTTAATTTGTTTTGCCTATAAAGACAGATTGAGCCCTGGCTGGTGGCTCAATGGATAGACACCAGCCTGTGAACCCAAAGGTTGCTGGTTTAATTCCCAGTCAGGGCACATAGCCAGGTTGCAAGCCAGGTCTCCATCGAGGTCAGTAGCTGGAGGTAAGTGAAAGGCAACCATACCTTGATGTTTCTCTCCCTTTCCTCCTCCCTTCCTGCCCTTCTCTCTAAAAATAATGAGTGGAAAAAAAAAAAAAAAAAAAAAAAAAAAAGCCGATCGACCTTCATACCCATTCATTTAGTCTTGGGCAAACATGAAGTAGGTATGTTAGCAGGTTAAGGGTTAGTATTAGATTTACCAGTAGAGACTCTCTATTGGTATTAAATTTCATCAAGATAAGAAGGGAAGAACAGAGCTTCTCAGTGCCAAGCCAGGTGTTATCATGATTAGTTACATGAACCAATAACTCCTATAGGCTCAGTTTCTCTACCTATACAATGGGATAATTAGAAGGATGAAACATAATAATGCAGTTCAAACACTGAGCATAAGCCAGATCTAACCACCAAACCAGTTACCTCCTGCCTTCTTCCCCTAACTCAAAAGGAAGGACAAATGGGAATAAAATAAGCTACAATATTTGATGGAGTTTTTCAGGCAGTGGTGTCTTTCAAAGGCTTTTTTCCCCTATAATCACATTTGTGTGAGTGGCACCGCATGTCTCAGAATTCTTCCTTTGCTATGCATATACCCAAGTAAAGAGAACAATGAAAAGCTTCTTAGAAGTGCTGCTCTGACTGCACCCTGTGCTAGGAAAAGACCTGCCCGTGGACAGGGCGGTTTGATGAAAAACACGTCCTGGAATCCATCAGGACTCAGTCTTGGTTCCAGTTCCAGCTCTAGCCTGCAGCAAGTGTTCATGTTGAGTGGTGTGGGACTCCCTGTTTCTTGGAGCATAATTTCCCCACCCACTTACTTTTGGGCTCAGTGTGCTGGCTGGTATTAGATTCATTTATGTATTCTCCCTGGTCTGAGCAGGAGAAGACAGGGAGGAAGGAAGAAGGTAAGCTTATGGTGGTATTGGTTTAGGCAACAAGCCCTAAATTGCTTTTTTTTTTTCCCATGAAAATGCCTATGTCAATGTAAAGAGCTTCATTACAAAAAGTTTTAAAATTTATTGAAAATAGTAACAAGCATGTATTGAATACTTACTGTTTACCAGCAATAGCTTATTTTAGGGATAGTCCCTTATTTATTCCCTATAACCATTTTGCGAGGTAGTAACCATTATTATCCCCATATTACAATGGAGCAAAGTGAGGAACAAAGGGATTACCCAAAATAACTTATTTGACAGAGGGCTGGAATTTGAGCCAAGGTTGTCAAAAGATACATTTCATCTAGTGTTTGAAACTGAGGGTAATTTTGCCCCCAGAGGACAGTGGAAAGTGCCTGGAGACATTTTAGATTGTTAGGACTGGGAGGGATGTTTTATTTTCTAGTGAGTAGAGCCCAGAAATGCTGCTCAACACCCTACAAAGCACACCTCACTACAAGTAATTATGCAGTTCAAAAGGTCAGCAGTGCCCAGGCTGAGAAATCCTGATTTAATCCTGCACCATTTTCTCCAAGGGCTGAATGGTTTCCTCTTGAATGCAAGTCTTTTACTCAAGTCAGGTGTGTTATTACAGATGACTTACCATCCTCAATCCAGCCAGGTATGTACATGGCTCCATTCTGTCCACGTGTAACTCTCCGCCTGGCTGCATTCACTCCGCCCAGAGCCTGCACTTTGACACTGTACCTACCATTTGAGTCATAAGCTGTGAAATACCTTGAATAGATACCATCATCCTTAGTAGCATCAGCACCTGTACAGGGAAATGAAGGAATTAAATGAATATCCTAAAGGTAATTGGACATTTGTATATTTCCAAATTACATATGTGTTAAAAGGTTTCAAAGCAAAGAAAATCCAGCATTGTCTCTGAGAGGTTAGGAGTTGACTACATAAAACACAGGTGGAAACATAAGGCACACAGGCCAAATCCAGCCCTCCCCTTTGTTTTATCCGGCCCCATACCTTGTTTCTTTCTACCTTGCTAACTGTTAAGAAGTAGTTACATTTACACAGTCCTAAATTACATTCAGCCCTTCAAAGGCAACCGTGAGGCTGATGTGGCCCCTGGTGAAAATCCGTTGGACACCCGTGAAAGGATGAGGTCTATTTCTTTTACAAGTGTACCTGTGTGTGTTATGTGTATGTGTGTATAGTTTAATAGGTATATATTTTATCCTCCTGAATTGTTCTTTCTTTTTGAACTCAGAGATCATGTCATGTGTCTCTGTTACATCCAACACAGCTCAGTTCAACTACTCAGTATCTGCTGCACTGAATTGAATTGCTGTATGCTGCTGAGGAGAAAAAAAAATGTGATATGATTATTTTTCAAAAATACATGACTTCTCCCCAGGGTAGATTAAGGAAGGCAATTCATTTACAGAATTTGTCCTAAGATTACTTGCATTACAGTAAGCGGTTAAGTTCCTCCTAAAAAAGAAATTTAGCATTCTCTTTCCCTTTCTCCCTGTTAGATTTCTTAAATATAAAAATAAGCCCTGGCTGGTGTCCCTGTGGATAGGTGCTCCCGGTGAACCCACAAGTCGCTGGTTTGATTCCCAGCCAGGGCACATAACCAGGTCTCCAGCCAGGTCTCCAGCCAGGTCTGTGGCTGGAGGTGGGTAAAAGGCAACCGTACATTGATGTTTCTCTCCCCTACCGCCTCCCTCTCTGCCCTTCTCTCTAAAAATAATGAATAAAATCTTTTTAAAAATATTAAAAAATAATAATGGGCAGGACTTCCATTTTGGGAACAAGATAATACGGAGTCTGCATAGATCTAGGAGCCACATATAACTGTACTTAAATCTGTCTTTGCTGCTTTGTAAATGTGAAAGCTTCCATTTCTTCATTTGTAACATAGGACTAAGAATATCTCAAAAGTGTATGGCGAAGATAAAAATGAGAATACTGAGAATATTGAGAATGCAAGACAGGTATTAATTTTTTAGAGAGTGTGGAATACCCTCTGACAACTCCCTAGAATCTGTGACCTATTGAACTTGAGCCACCAATGTATTTAGGCTCTGCAGAGCTAAAAGTAGTCCCCCCCCTTTTTTTTTTTTAAATGCTTTTCAACATTTTGAAATATAGGAACTAGGGGCAAAGCAGAAAGTTCTCCCAACCAGCCCCAGTGCTAGACTCTGCTTCTAAGTGTCCTCACCAGGTCATACCCTTCCGCTGTTCCCTGTTTGCTTCTTGGGAAAGAAAGATGTTTTCTAATTTCTTGTGTGGTTACCTGCTCCATTGTCCAATAATTCCAAGGTCACTGTTTTTCCATTCACTGATTCTATCAGAGCTGTGACACTGGCCTTGAGAATCGGAACGTTTCCTTGGTGAATCTTTGCATAAACTACCACAGGGTTAGGGAATTGACCTGTGTTTTTGCTCATTTTCGAGGTCACTGTAATCGGAGGCAAGGTAGCACTCGATGCACGGGAGGTGACAGTCAAAGTCAGGGTTTGCGAGCTTGCTTGTAGACTATAATTCCAAATGCCAAACTGACCACAACAAATGGAGACACATCCAGTTAGTATCTACCTGACATAAAACTGACTTCACTGCCACCTAGAGGAGAAGCCTATCCGATACAAGCATGTTAGAAGCATGCTTCAGATGGTCTTTGATCCTCTCACTTTGGTATCTTTGAGCTAACTACATGGTTCTTACTGTCACTGCCACCTAAACAAGGAGCCTACTGATAGAAGTGTGTTAGAAAAAGCAAGTTTCACTTGGTCTTTGATACTCTCAGCCAAGTGAAACTTTGGTTTTTTGAGCTAATAGCATGGTTCCTACCGTCAAGAAAATCCTAGTTGGGGAGAATGAAGTCTGAAAACTGTGCTTATCATTACCTTGGTTTCTCAAGGGTAGGGTCAAATTAATGGATTCCTGAGGTATAGGAAATAGTTTTCATGATTATGAAACTATAAGGAATATATTGCATCTTGATGCTACCTAATTTGAAGGTTCTCTTTATAGAACCTGGAGAAAATAGCACCAGTTTCCTTTCTTTTGATTTGCTGAGTGATTTCCTTTTGGTGGAGGAAATCCATTATTTTCTTGTTTTCTCTCTCATTCAATACTGACTTTCCTTTCAGCAACTACCCCCATTTAACAAACTATGATTATTCTATAAAAGCTTTATCTTATCAAGTTGTGAGAATGAAAAATACCTCGGCAGTGCCTGGGATTTGGAGGTAGGCCACTTTGGTGAGTGTGTCTGTTAAAAAGCCATCTTGTCTCTTCCCACTGGGATCCCAAAGAAGGATTTGGGGAGGCTGTGCCGTCCAGGTGATGAGGAACAAAGTGTCGTTTCCCACAGTGCTGTCCACAACCACTGTGCCATTCATCCACTGATTGTTCTGGAGAGTTAATCCCCTACTCTCAAGCTGTTGAGAAAAAACAACTCTTTATTTTCTGGAGAATACAGCCCCCATCACAGAGTCTCTTCCCTTCTAACCCTAACCACCCCAACTTTCAGTTGCCCATTAAAAAGCCCTTAGTGCCTAAGTCTTTGGTTTGATAGCTGGCATCTATTATGATCTAATTCTAAATTACCATTCCAGCTTTTGCTTCCATAATGTTGATTCCCACATCCAGACCAGACCACCTCCCCAAAAGACTCTCACGACTTTATCACACTCTTGCTTTTCTTGGAAGTCTGTATGCTTATCTCCATTTGTGTAAGCCTTAGCTATCCTTCAAAAATCATTTCAAAACTCACTTTATCAATGAAGCTTCCTCTGATGTCCATCTCACTTACTAGCTGAGAGTAGTCTCTTCCTCCCAGGAGCTCCCATAGAATCTTATTTCTACCAGTCCTTTGATATTCTCACATTGTGTTTTGCTTTATAACTACTGGTATATAGAGCTCATCTTATTTGCTAGACTATAAGTAAACCCTTAAGGGGAGTGACTGAGACTTATTTCCACCTATATATGGATTGTTTGAATTGCAAATAACTAATCCTTAGGTTGAATATCATACAGTCCCTGGGAAGATAAATGAAATAAGTCAAAGGCCAAAGTTGATTTGTTGTTTGGAATAGAATGAAAGAGCCAAGGAGAACACTCTGAGGTGGCAAAGGGTATGTTAAGACTTTTGTAGAAAGTATGATTGTGACAATTATGGCCTAGATAATTATTTATTGTCCTTAAGTTGTAATCTATTAGAAAATCAGGTGGCCTGGCCATAGGGCCAGGCTTTTTAGTTGCATGGGGAGGTGGTGAGCTTGGATATGAAAGAAGTGAAAAGCTCTTAGTTCTGATTCTTATGGCAGTTAGGTAAATAAATCACACTCGTTTCTTGGTCTTTTTTCCTGTTTCTTAAATACAAAATGGATGGGCAAAAATTGCTGATTATGAACTTGTCCTTTCATCAGTTTAATAACTTTTCTAAGACATATTCCTCCTATTTTCAAACCAAGCTTTTGAGTTTAATTTTCTAAATTTGAACAAGAATAACCCAAATGATAATTGCTTTCTTCTTTGACTGAATAAATGCTATATTGGTAGATCAGAAAGCCTGTTGTTTTGAACTCTATCAGTACTTGGCTTTGACATCAGATATTCCTTTACTTATATCCAAACTTTCACAATAAAAATTATAATTCATACAGGTATGAATATGATTGTTTCTCCATTTTAAAAATCATGAGTAAATTTTGCAACTATTAGAGAAGAGCATTTTAAAAGGTGTGTTCGATTTTTAAATACTGCAGCAACTTTTGAAAGAAAAATTAGTTTTCTTTAAATTTTGGAATCAGACAGGCCAATGGAAGTTTTCTGGTTCATATCAAACTAAGACACGGAGGCCCAGGGGGTGAAGTTCTTTGGCCCATGGTCACAGAGTTAATGACAGACCTAGGACAAGGATCAAGCTGTCTGGACTGACAGCATGGGCTTTTCATAGTAAAATGCACTTTTCATCCATTCTATGAAAATCTTGGCCAGTATCAAGGTTTTGAGGTAATGGAAAAATAAAGCAAGTAATCCCTAAACACTTGGTCTAGAAAACTTGTATTGGGATGATCTACTCTGCAGAAAATTCTGAACCAGTTATTGGTGCTTGTTCACAGGTTTAAAAAAAAAAAAAAAAAGAGTTCTTGGAACCCATTATATTTTATGTTGCTGTTTTTTTTATGAGGAACTCAGTACTTTTCCCAAACAAGTAAATATTATTGCCTTGTTTAAAAGAGTAGTGTTGCATTTTAGGAATAATGTTTAATATCAGCAGGAAACTTCTATTTTGATTTTAATTCACTACTTTTAACCATTAAACTCTACATCTTTGCAAGAACTGGTTAAAAACATGGAAAATTGAGAAGGAAGAAGTCTGACCTGGACAGAGCGCTGGGAGATAGCTCCATTTCCTGACGAAAGAGCCCCAAAAGCATCAATAAGGCCATTGTTCTGAGCCTGATCTGAAGCATATGTCTGTAAACCTCCTGAGAAGCAAATGACATTATCAGAAGTTATTTTGCAGAAAGCAAGTAGTTGCAACATTTTTGCTATTCTTAAGGCAGCAGAATACACAAAATAAATATTCTGTGTTAGTAAAATTTTAATAGATCAACATCAAATAGGTATCCAGGTTAAATCAGAAGGTGGCACTGTTTTAATCTTCCTAAATAATAGCTTCAACAACATCCCTGTTGGTATGGCTACTTCAACGACCTGCAAAGCAGCCATGAATCTCTGCCAGGTCTAAAGTGATACCATAACATTCATGTTTTAAAGGCTGTGCACTTTCATATAAGAGAATCCATGGAGCCCTGCTCTAAGCCTGTTGACTCATTCTTATTTTAGACATAATCCTAACAAGGTGGACTTTTAAGTTTTCTCCTCAAGAAGAGCTATGAATGTGACAAAAGCAAGCAATGATGGCTGACAAGGAGCAGTCATGGAAAAGTACAATACGTAAGAAAAGTGATATTATACCCCATGCCTAGCAGTCTTGGGCTATTTAGAACAGGTGTAACTAAGATATTTGATGTGAAAGCACTTTTAAACTATTAATACCATCCAAAGTCTAAGGAAAGTATTTGATAATACTGATGGTGCCTTCCCTATATCTCCTTATCTAGGCAAGTACGTCTCTTCTCAGCTGCTGTATGAGCTGCTCCTGCTGTATAGCTGTTTCCTTTTCCAGAGCATTGCCTCACCAAAAGGGGCCTCCCAAGCTAGAGAAATAACCTGCCCCCTCACCTCTGCCCTGCCCTGACAGTTCACAGCCACTGACTGATGGACACAGTGGTAGAAATGGCCAGTTCTCTTGCTTTAAAATTGGGCCAAGTTTGTGATGCAGTTCCAGACCAAGTCCCCTGAAGGGTCTAGACTAGACTCTGAGTTTAGTTGGATTCATGCCTAGCTCCTTCCCCTGCCCTGTCCTACTTTTCTCCCTCCCTTCTCCTGACAACTTTCCCTCTGTAAGTCGCATGCATCCAGTTCCTGTTTCAATCTCTACATCTAGGAAGCAGAGCCTAAGATGGCTGGCATTAGGAGCAAACATTCCTGTCATGTTAGGTGACTCAGAAGGCAACTCAGCATCATAATTGATGTCTATAATGCTGGCCCTAAGTAAAAGAAATAAATAAAAATAAATTGCACCCATTTGTTATGCTAAAGAAGCCAGGATTGTATGGGGTCTATTTTAACCATCTGTTTTCCTTATTTTCAGAGTGACCTTCCATGTGGTATAGCAGGTTTTTTGCTCTTCCCCTGCTATTCCTTGTTAAAAGTCCCAACTCAGATGTCATCTTCCTGAACCAGTCTCCTTCCCTTTTGTGCCTCATACTTTCTATTGTCAACAGAGCATCTGTATCATGGTATTATGTAGTTAGTGGCTTATCATCTGTCTTTCCTGGGTCTCTTTGGCCAGCTTCCAACTGCGAGTGAGTAGTTCCTGGCTAACCGATTAGATTCCTTCCAGTCTTTATAATGCTCCTGGGAAGAGAGTCCCAACTCCTCATTGGGGTGCTATGCTGGTCACCTCTTCTCCGGACTGCCCTAATCCTAGAACCAAGGGCTTAAAATAAATGGGTAGAGTAGGTTATAATGGTTACTCAGGGGTCAAGCAGTTGTTTGGCCAATAAGATTACCTCTACGTCTCTGTATCCCGCCTTTCCTCTATTCCCCAGTACACTGGAGCTCACGATCCAGTGGAAGAGACAATACAGTGGGGCTCAGCAGGTTGTTCCTCACCTGTCATTTTAGACAGCTCCTCTAGTTCTTTCGCTGCATCGGGCCCCAGAGCAACTGTGTGAATGATGGCTCCACTCTGTTTCACCTCATTAAAGCATGTGCTTATAGTGGTGTCCTCCCCATCAGTCAGCAGCACAATTTCAGATCCATCTGTTGGGTATTTCTTCCTAATCAGCTAAGGACATAATTCAAAGCATGAGTTACCAGCTCAGGGCAAAGTGTTGTGAAAACTGCATTTGTAGAGAACAAGAAGGGGAATTTTAGAGAGAATAAACAAAAGTGTCTGGGAATGGTTAAATATCTCTCTGTTTTGAGTTGATAGATTAAATGAGAAACATTCACGGAACTAGAGGTGGTCTTTTCCCTTGGCTAACCTGCTCCAGAGAGGGCTTTATAAAGTGGTATGCAGGAACTTCCTGGAAAGAGCAGCACTTTGGAAAGAGGAAGCAGGAAAGAAAGTTTCCCTCACATAATCTCTCCTTCCAAGGTTTTCAGAGGTCCCAGAAGCCTTCAGAACCATCCTCATTGAGTGGGGATAATGTTTGGGCAATGGTAGACCTTAGGCAGATTTTAGTTTGTATGATATTCACCAGTCTGACCATACCAACTGTTTATGTATGCCATTGGTCCTGATTGGTCAATTCCATAATCACATGAGTCGTTAAAAAATTTTAATATCCCCTATGATTAAAGAAAACAATTTTATTCCTATTAGTCCAAGTTTTTATTTGTTCTATGACACCATGTTTTAACTATTCTTGCTAGACACAGACTACATATTTTATGTGGTATAGAGAAGATAATGCTGACTAATATTACAATAAAAGGAAAATTAGATAAAAGAATAGTGTTATCCATTTAAGAAGAGGAAGGCAAGAGTCTCCTCTTTCCCTAAAAAGAATGGCAAAAAGACCCGGAAACAGGGGAAATGAGCAATCAAGCCTAAATAACCTCCCTTGGAAAAGGGAGGATTCTTAAGCAAGTTGAAAGGAGCAGAGATCTGGCTTCACATTGTTTGAATTCTGAAAGAGGGCAGCCACACAAGAGAGAAGGGCAGAACTGTGACTGTTGCTGAGTGAAGGAGCCCACAGCCCAGGCAGCCAGCCTATCAGCCTTGGCCATGACCTTGGTCTGATGGAGCTGCAAGGTCTCAAGAGGCCAAAGAAAAAGTTTAATCTGGACTCCCTTTTCAACACTTCTTGTCACTGCAATGTGTTATGAAAACCATGCAGACTTTCCCACATGCATCACTGGAGAGAAAGAAGACAGCTGGGTTGAGAGTTGGCAGGCAAGAGAACAAGTCATCTTGCTATAGGGGTTGAGGGGTGCACAGCCTTCCTTGTGGGCTGGATAGAGGACATGGGTGTGCTCAGGGCTCTGCCCCAACAGTGAGAGCCAGGGAGGGGCTGAGTTAGTTGGGAAGGACCACTGGGTCTTGATCAAGCCAAAGAACAAGCAGACACATCAGCAGACACAGCTACCAGGAGCCCAGGACAGACCTGACCAGGGTTCTCTAGCAAGAACCAGTGGGAATTTTGAGCACAGTGCAGGATCCAAAGTCCTTTATTTCTTCATCCTAAAGTCACACACAAGCTCTTTTCACCCCACACGAGGGGCATTTAAATTCCAATTGTATCCCTCACACTCTCTCACCAATCTGAGTGGAAAATGCAGAACCAGACATTCCTCATTGCTAGGCCATCTGGCATTAGTCAACTCCCTTAGGGTTTTGCATAGAAGATTAGGATATATCAGTGATTTCACTGTCAGCTTTCCTCCCTCACTTGCTTCTTTAATCAAAGTTTGAATGAGTGGCAGAGCAAGAGAAGCCAGAGACACATAGGCACCGGGCAAGGGGTTTTCCAGCTGTGTACATAATACAGCTGGAAGTACATAATACTTCCAGGGAACTAGCTTTCAAGGTAGAATAAAAGGGGCAGAGGGCTAGACTGAATCTGAAAGAATGTTTGAGTCCATTGTCCACATGGAGCTCAGTGTTTCTGCCACTGCTTAGGAATCTGAGACAGCCCCACTGTTGTGCCCACAGCAGCCACAGGGCAAACCTGCCCAAGACATTGCTGAGATTCTGAGAGCCACCACCCTCTTTCAGCCTCCTATTCTTTATTTCATGGGGCCAAATAGCCTCTAAAGAAATGCAGTCTATTAATAGTATTCTGTATTTAGGGCAATTAAGCATCAGGTGCAATCAAATAATTCAATTTTATTTATTGAAAACTATTTGTATAAATGATACCATTGCCAATAGCCTGGGAAGTAAAAAGACAAGCCTTACTGCTTGAGTGAAGCACATGATTGGAAAATAAGAGAAGGGCCTAGAAGTCATAAGATATATATATATATATATGTATATATATATATATATATATTTATTTATTTAAATATGTTTTATATATATATTTATGTGTATATAAAATAAAAGGTCATAAGACTCAGAAAGAGATTCTAAACAGTTAAAAGGATCAGGAAAGATGTCAAGAGGTAGGTGGGGCCTGTGACAGTTGTTAGAAAAACGAGTGTGATTTGAGATACACAGGAAGGAGGAGCAAGTACTCTAAGTGGGGACCTAGGCTGGCAAAGATGTCCATGATGTCTGAAAGACAGGTTATTTAACTTGCTTAAATGAAAGACACCTGAAAGAGTGTCTCTGGTACTTAAGCCTAGAAAGGTAGATAAGGGCTTTATGATGAAGGCCCTAAATACTAGATACAGGCATTTTTTTCTTAATTCTATTGAAAATGACAAGACATTGATATCTAAGTAAAGGGATGATGTGATTAGATGGTCAGATGGGATCTTTGGATATACCCCCAGTACAGTATAGTTACAGTTCCTAAGGCCTCCTGCTTCAAAAAATAAAGCATTTCCTTGTCCAAAAAGAGGTCCTTTTATACCTAGAAATTTGGAATATTAAGCTACCTCAAAGTTTAACCATAACTCAGAGCTCATTTTTTTCTCATAGAAGGTACTCTTTCATATCCCTGCGTACTTTCCTTTATAGCACTCATTGTAGCTTATAAAAACACGCTTATTTGTGTGACTATGTGATTAATGTACAATATCTCTCCAATAAGGCTATAAGTTCTGGGACAGGAGATGTGTTGTTTCTTTGGCCCTCGTGGAATTCTTTTTTTTTTTTTTTTTAGTCTTAATCCTCACCAGAGTGCATATTTCATTTTTTTTAGAGAGGTGGGAAGGGGGAGAGAGAGAAAGAAAAAGAGAGACATGGATGTGAAAAAGAAACATCAATCAGCTGCCTTCTTATATGCACCCTGATCGGGGTATGCACCCTGACTGGGAATCGAACCTGCTACGTTTTGGTTTACAGGGCGATGTTCCAACCAACTGAGCCATACTGGCCAGGGCCCTCATGGTATTCTTAATGCCCAACACAGTGCCTTGCAGGTAAAAGGCACATGTGAACATAAATGCACTGATGCAGAAAAGCCCAACAGAATAATTGAATTAGTTACCAATAGCTTTGAGGGCCTGTGTCTTTGTATCAGTTGAACTGTTGCTCTGCCCTTGGTGGTCTAATTCAACCAGACACTAGGTATGTATGGAAACACTGGAAAGGGGGAATTTCTTAAACATCAGTTATAAACATTGGCAAAGTACAATAGGGGAACTTGTCTCACCGTAAATGCTGATCGAAGTCCAGTGCAGATGGAGGTTCCTCCTGAGGCTGCTGTGGGTAACTTGCTGATGAGCACATTCCTTTCTGCTCCACTGTTGACCTGTATGAGTTCACTTTGCACGTAGGCACCACTATCAAACAACACTATCCCAACCCAGGACCCTTGCTCAACTGTCTGCAGCAGGAAAAGTTTGCCGGCTTGATTCATTCGTTTAAGGCGGTCACCAATCTGAATAGAGAAGCAGAAGCAAAGCAGTTAGATTGTGTTTAGCTGTAACAGAACAGGCTGGAGGGAATTTGGAAGTGGTTGTCTTAGTTTAGAGTAAATCGCAACAGGCTTACTCAAGGTATATCCTTCTATGGGAGAAGTTTTCTCCTTTATATTGAGTAGGATTTTGGAGTAGAATTTTAGAGCTTTTGTAAAAATAGCCCTGAAAGGTAAAACCAGATCAAGCTTTAGTTCAATATTAGTTCACTGCTTTAGTAATAAGCCTATAAACCTACATATTGTCAGTGAAACATAAGTGTTAAGGCTATAAAATTCATCAGATCTTTCATCATAAATTTAAAGCTAAATTAATCTGGCAAATGAGACCATGCTGAATGTGTGTTGATTAAGGTGGCGGCAGGCATTTCTAATTGCAGTGTTGGTTTTGTAGCTTCTGGCTCTCTGGGTTGTGTTTATTCCCAGGAGTTCCAGGTGGTCTAGGTTATATTGTATGCGAATGTGAGATCTGTATCCAGAAGATCAAGACTCACCTTCATGCTTCCAGATTTATCAAGGACTAAGCACACAATCCTTTGTCCGATCTGCAGCAGTGAGAAGGTGGGCTGGGGTGGCTGTGTCGTCATAGGATTGGTTTTCTTAAAGTCCTCAGAATCTTGAATCACGTCCCATGTGCTTCGGAGATTGCATTTCTGGTTTTGCATGTTTGGGGCTTCTTTATTGTGGTTTTGTTCTGTACAGAATTCGACCACCTGAAGTTGTCAATAAAATGATATAAAGAACAGTAAACTACTGGTTAAAAATCTTTAACAATTGGATTCATTTTAAATATGTTAGTCCCTTGTGGTTTTGCTAGTCGGTTGTGCTAATGCTGGTTGGTTTTACTAACCCATAATTTCAGCTCAATCCCACAATCACAGCAGAGCATTGCCAGAGAAAAGTCAAAGTCACATAGGAATTCAGAATTCCTATGTCAAAACCTGTTTTCAACCTTGTTGAAACCTTCAGGCTCCACAGCAACCCTTTACCTGCTTTTGGCTCCCTTCCTACTTCTCAAATTTTCCATTTTGAGCCATCACCACTGTCTTCAACATACCTGCATCTCAATGTTCCTCTCCTGGTATACTCCTATCTCTCCAGCCTTTCCCTTCCCACTCACCTCCTTACTTCCCATACTTACCAACACCTTGGGTTCCAACCGTCCACACCCAACATCCCAGTGCTCTCCAAAATCTAGTGGGTGTCCCCATTGGCTCCTCAAATTTCACATGTTCATAATTAAACTCATCACCTTTCCACCAACTCTGTTCCTCCTCCCCCTCATCTATTTCCTAATTTGATGTCATCACGATCCACTCAGTTGCCTAACTCAGGAAACTGAGAGCTTCCCTACCTTCTTCTCTCTACACAATAACCAAGATCATTATATTTTGCTGTCTTTCCAATTCATCATCTTTTGTCTTTCTCCAGTGGACTCTCTATTGCTCGAGCCCTCACAGTCCCTTCAGACAATTGCAGTCTGCTCTCCAAATTTTCTATCTTGTTCCCCCTCCAATTGGTCCACTCCACAGCTGCCAGAGGTATCTTCCTTTTTACTCCTGTATTCAAGACCCTTTGGTGGCTCATGATTGGTCTCGCAATATAATCAGTTCTACTTCACACAGTAAACAACAATCCATAATATGCATTTCCACTTCACCCCACATCCTCACTCTGGCTGTGTTATCCCAAGTCTTTGTTGTCCCCCACCGTAGCCTGACCAGGTTATTTTATACCTCTGGGATGTGACTTTGCTCATGATTTCCATTTTTTCAAGGAGCTCTTCTGTCTTCTGCATTGTGAGCTTCACCTTCATGTTTCAGTCAAAAGTTCATTTGCGAAATATTTTCTCATTTTTCACTAAGTGACTTCAGTAAAGCCCCTTTAACATTGCAGTGCCCTTATTGGGCTATAAATCCATCCATAGCAAGAACCTGCCTTACTAAATGTTGCTTTCTCCTAACTTAGGCTGGTGTCTGATACATAATAAAAACTCCATATAAGTTTTTTTTTTTTTTTAATAACCTTACCAGCCTGCACATCAGTTTTTTAATCTACAAAATGGCAATAGTTACTATGCAAGAATTACATAAAATATATGCAATGGTGTCAATACTAACACAGCTAATAAATGATAGTTTTTTCCCTCTTTCTTAAGCATTCATACTTCTAGCATTTGGGGGATTAAAAAAGGAGGTATAATGTACAAAGCAGGAATACCCTATGTCTTCCTCTCAGTGATTTTACAGTATTATCATTCAATTAAAAATCTTAACTATCTAGGATTGTATAATTTAGAAATTAATCATTAGCTGTAAAACACGTTTCTCTTTGTATTTTCAGATCATTTGATCGTGTTTCCATATTATCATTATGTCCACTTTTCAGCATAAAAACTTTTGTGTGAAACCTTAGTCAGAGATTCCCAAACTTCACTGTGCATCAAATTTAACTGTGGTTAATTTAAAACATATAATCTGGAAGCCTCTTGGAAATTTATGAATAAGCCTGGAAATGGATCACAAAGCCAGATGGAAGGATGTGCCTGGGGATCACAATGCATCGTATTTTTAGAACTTGAGCCACATTGTTATCCACAAAATCTTGGGAGTTACTTCATCCTCTACTCCAAAAGGAAAACAGAATTTTACATAAGAGACCGAAAGGTAAGCCCTGGCAGGTATGGCTTGGTGGATTGAGCGCTGGCCTGCAAACCCAAGGGTTGCCGGTTCGATTCCCATTCAGGGCACACTCCCAGATTGTAAACCAGGTCCCCAGCTGGAGGCAGGTGAAAGGCAACCATACATTGATGTTTCTCTCCCTTTTTTCTTCCCTCCCTTCCCTCTTTTTAAAAATAATGAATAAAATCTTAAAAAAAAAAAAGAGAGAGACTGAAAGTAAGAGACATCCTCACTAAAGTCAGTTAACTTATGCATTTAATCTTAGTCAGTACAAATTCACTATGTATATATTTAGCATTAATAATGATAATTTATCATTTATCTTATGGCCAGTTGATCATTAAAAACCATTAAGAAATAGTTTAAAACTATATAAAGCTATTAAAATTATGTACAAACTCCCTAAAGGTACCAACACCCTTAAAAAGATAAAACATTTAACTTAACGAACTAAAAGTAAATATGCAGGCTGAAAAGAGATCTCTGAAAATTAAATTAAAGGTTGTTTGATCATATTTTCATTAACTAATTGAAAGAAGTGTCTGATCCCTGTGGGTAAATTTTTTATTTAACTAAGAAATTTTCACTTGTCTGCCTTTAAGGATATTTGAAGTAGTTCTAAGCACTTAAACTAACAGCTAGTGGGAAGGAGATGATGGAGAAGTAAAATGGACCTAAAGAAGGTGGAAGGGGAAGATAGGACTTTATCTTTGGTTTTGTTCTCCCTGCTTGTCCCACAGAGAATCAGCTGCTCAGTGATGATTTCCTAAAATTTTATTCTATCCTAAGGCATCTGGGATTTTAAAAACTCATTAAATACATAAGTGTTAAGAGAAAAATGATACTTACAGAATTAATACTTTGTGAAAACATTATGGAAGCCTTCACTGTCTGGTATTCATGAGGTATAAACTCACATCCCTCTTCATACAGCCCTGTTACTCTGTCAGCTCTGCAGGATCTGCTGGTACAGCTGCCTCCTTGACACTTCTTTATTTCATATTTACCAGAAATAGCTGCTGAACACCTGAAAGTATATTAAGGCTGGATGTTTAAGTGATGTAATCATTTCAAAGGACTAGACTTTGTGGTCAAGTTCGACAGATAACCTTGTCCCTGAGTGATTTTCTCTCATAATTCAAGAAACAAATCTCTCCTTAAGTAGAAAATTTATTTACTTATTAGAGTCATTTCTGTTTGCCAGAAAGTATCTGAGGGCCCCCCAAAATGGTATTAGAATTTGTTTCTTTGCAACAGAAAAACTAAGTGGTTTATGGTTGTTGTTAGAATTATCAAAAATCAAAGTCCCAAGGCACCTCCTAATCCAGTCCCCTCATTCCTGGAAAATCTGGAGGTCCCTTTTGCTTCCCTCAAAAGATTTGTTGACATTTCCTGCATTTTTCCTAGTTAGTTTATTTCATACAGTTTTCACATAGTTCTTGCATGGTCGTATTTTAGATTTTTTCTTTATATTATATGCTAATGAGTCTTGTTGTTATTGTAAATGAAATGCTTTTCCCTGACATATTATTTTTTAGTACATAAACAATATACAAACACTATAGAAAATTTGGAAAATACAAAAAAAGTAAAAAGAAGAAAGAAAACCATGTCCCACAATCAGAAATAAACTACTTTCAACATGCTGAAGCCTTTTCTTCTCTATGTAGAGGCAGAACATGGCACATATAGCTCATATAGTTTTAATTCATGCTTTTAAAAACCTTCAGATGCTAATATAATTAACAATTTGATACATTCTTATAATTTATAATCTTCCAAAATGTGATTTTAATAAGTGTGTTTTTATACTATAAAATAAATACAGCTTAATTTATTTAGTTTGGTTCCTCCCCAGCTTGTCAGTGCTGAAAATAAAACTTCAGTCCTGGTTGGTTGCAGCTCAGTGGATTGAGTGCCAGGAACCAACTGATGTACCTCTCACATGTCAGTGTTTCTTTCCCTTTTTTTCTCCCTCTCTGCCCCTCTCTAAAAATAAATGAATAGACAGATAAATACAATTTTAAAAACATCAATGAATAAATAAAATTTCACATAAATTTTTGACTCTATTTCCAAATTTGCTACATGATTGGTTCCCAGCTAAATGATCAGCCCTGAAAGGTTGAATATTGTATAGTTTGCTGATACAGTTTATTCTATCATTTCCCTTCAAATGGATTTTTAAACATGAAATTGTTAGGTCAAGAAATAGGATATTTTTTAGAGGTTTGATATGTGTCACCAAATTGCTTTCCAGAGTTGTGCCAATTATGCCCCTACCAGCCTTCTGCGGGAGTTCTCACCTACTCACATTAACTTATTAGGTAAAAAAAGATCCTCATCTTTGGCAAAGGTGAACCACAGTGAGATTAATCAGTCACAATGTTTTGGCTAGGGTTAGTTTTTCTTTTATGAATTATTTATTCTTCTCTTGTGTCTATTTCTCTGTTATGATGTTAATATTTTCCTACTGGCTTTCAAAAGTTATTCATGTATTACAATACTAAGCTCAATTTATATTGATTTTCTTGTAAATCCTTAAGAATGACTTTATTGTTTTCTTCGACTATGACAACCACCTTTCTTAGGGCTTTACCCTTCATCATACCTTTAATTGCTACCTTGAGTGGAGTGCCCTTTCCATTATATTTGAAACTGGTTACTGTTAATATTGGGGAAGTCGATTTGAATATTCATCTTGTATAGGTCAGTTATTGAGTTCCCCTGTCAATTTTAATTTCTGTTTATTCCCTCAGGTTTTCTAAGTGGACCACATGCTATCTGAATAAAAGCAATTTTGTCTCTTTCTATCTAGTAGCCATCCCCCTTTCTTTACCCACTCAGTCTCATATGTTACGGCATTGGCTACCAGTTTCTAAACAAGGTTGGATAACTATACTAATAGTGGCCATCCTTATGTTATGTCTCTAGTATTTTCCTATTAAATATGATGTAAGGTCTTGGCTTTCAGTTAATGTTCTGTATCATAGAAAGGAAATAACCTTGTATTGTGGGCAATGATAGCATTTTGTGATTGCTTCTAGACCTTAATTTTTAAAATTGGAAGATAATAAGCAATAATTATTAATATGTTATAATAAAGCTTCTTTTTAAGAGGGCAGGGTAATTAACCACAATTGCTAATATTATCTGTAGAAGGAAGAACATGCTGTATATGCAGATATTTCTGAAATATCTCTAGAAAGGAATATTTATTAATCAGCCTTTCTCTTGAAGGAATTAATATACAGAAACTTAGAAAAGGGAAGTGGTAATGGTAAATGCCAGGTGTAGAATAACACCCATTGGTTGACATTTGAGAGGTCAGTCCAACATACAGTCACATCAGGGAAGTGACCCTGGGTTGTGGTTTAAGTCGTGCAAAGGGAACAGCTACAGAAATCCAGTACACTATGTACGCATGGCTCTAGGAAACACTTTGTGTCTATTTGTGTTACAATGAGGGAAAATACAATGGAAGTGGTCCAAGTTAACAGAGTTTGAATGTAATAAAGAAAGGGAAAAGTAGAGAGCAGTAATGTTGTTGTGGGAGAGAGAGATGGGAGGCCAAGGTGGGGCTCTAAACCCAAAGCAGTTCCCCTGGAAATAAATACCAAATAAAGAGTGACCAAGCCAAAGCTGAGCACATCTCAAAGAGCCATCAGGAAGCAGAAGTGGAGAGGGGTGTTGTACCAACTCCTAGTCTTTAAAAACAGATTGTTGTTTTCTAGCTCAGGCATAAGTGTGCAAGATTTTCAAATTCCTCTTGCAAACTTATTGGAATAATTATTTTTTCTTCTTGACTCAATATATTAGTTACTGATCTAACATCACAGCACTTTTGGATTTCTGGAAGACATCTTACTTGACTGCAGTGTGTTTGTTAATTCCTTTCATTCTGACAGATATAACTTGCTGTTCTTTCATTTAAAAATTTTTTTTAAAGATTTTATTTATTCATTTTTTAGAGAGACGAGAAGGGAGGGAGATAGAGAGGATGAGAAACAGCAACATGTGGTTGCCTCTGGCCCGCAACCCAGGCATGTGCCCTGACCAGGAATCGAACCTGGATCCCTTTGTTAGCAGGCCAGTGCTCATTCCACTGAGCCACACTGGCCAGGGCTAAAATATTTTTTAAAAATATATTTTTAGAAAGCTGTATGTACAGAATTCTTTTTCATTCCATCTGTCAGGTTTTAGTATCTGAATTGTGCTAGCTCATTAAAATAAATTGGGGGAGTTCCCTATTTTTTAGGTTTGCACTAAAGCAGTTTCAGTTCACTGAAACTGTTAGTTGCAAGAGCTCACCCATAGCCTTGGCTGGTGTGGATCAATGGATTGAGTGCCTGCAAACCAAAAGGTTGCCAGTTTGATTCCGAGTCAGGGCACATGCCTGGGTTGCAGGCCAGGTCCCCAGTTGGGGGCACGTAGGAGGCAAACACACATTGCTGTTTCTCTCCCTCTCTTTTTCTCTCCCTTTCCCTCTCTCTAAAAATGAATAAATAAAATCTTAAAAAAGATAAAAAGAACTCACCCATAAAATTATGACAGCCAGGAGGGTTTTCCACATGTTCAGTTTGCTTTCTACTAACATCATATAGGGTTCAATTCAAATTAGGACAAGTTTTCTGTTTTGTTTCGACATTTGGATTATCTTTCAGGTAAATCCCACAATCCCTCTCAGGCCCATTCATACTAACAAAGTCCACACAGATACCATTCCACCCTCAGGCACTCGAAGAGCCCATTTGCTTTGTTCATATCACTGATGCTGGTACAGGGAGATGGAGTCACTGAAGATACAGCACCTGTGAGTTTCTTATAGGTTTACGCACACACAAAGAGGCAAATAATTTGTAGCTGCAAAGTAGAGAATTCATCTAATTGAAGTGCCTGTGAGCTGAGCAAAAGTGGTAGTTTTGTGGAAATCTGAATCAGGAGGCATTAAGAGAGAATGGAAGAAAACAAGGCAAAAGATAGGCATTTTAAAAGTGACCTAGGAAAAAATCCGTTGTGATTTTAAATAGTTTAGGAAAAGTTCAGTCAAAGTATCCATACCTTATGGCCTCCTTTCTCCCCTTAGATAAGTAGAATTTCTGGTCATTATTATATTCATCAAATACTCCCCATCGTAGATGAGCCCATTCATGGACAAATGCCCTTCCTGTAAGAAAATACATGAAACACTCGATACAATAAAAATGGTAAAATTACCTTCTCACACTGGGAGAATGTCATTCTGAACTTGTATTATTTGCTTTGCTATGTTATTTTTTTTTAAGTTTTGATTTTTTTCCCACTAAGATAAATCTAATATGCCAACTGCACATTTCTAAAAAATAGAACTACTTATTTTGGCTGATCAAATGCTAATTAAGCATGTAGTAAGTGCCAGGAAGTTATTTATCCAAAGGTGCAACAACCCCTAACTTCACATGGCTTACAGTCTAGCGGATGACACAGATAACTGAACTCCTTCGTGGTGCAGGTGTAGTGACAGAGGTCAGTGCCTGCTGCTATGGGGCCTGGTGGCACTGACAGCCAGGGCAGCATCCCCAATGGCTTATACCTGCTTAAACCGCAAGGCCTGCTTCTCCACCTCTACTCAATTATCACCTTTCCAGTCTGTTGCCATTTACTCCTGATTTACCTTAATAGCCACCCAGCCTGGCTCCAAGTCTCCCATCTTCAATGGCTTCCCTGTGGTGTTCAGGGTTAAGTCCAGCTCCTTAAGGTCCCTGATGGTCCAGGCCCTGCTCCTCTTTGCAGCCATGTTTCTTGCTGTTCTCCACCTACTTCCAAAACTGTAGTCACAGTGAATATCTGAGCTCCTTTTACTTTCTAGAGCCACACCAGGCTCTTTCTCATCTCTGGTCCTTTTCATGTATTTTCCCTCTGCTTGGGATACTTTTTCCCTATTGCTCACTGGATCATTGCTTTTCTTCTTTCAAAATCAAGCTTATATCCACCTAGAAGCCTTCTCTGACATGAGAAGGCCAAGTTACCTCCTTTGTAATTTTGTTACATTGTATTATGGCACTTCTGTTGTATTATAATTGCTGCTTGCTTGCTAGTATCCCACACTAAACGCTTGTCTCCATGAGGACAGGCATCTCAGATTTCTTCATCGTCATCCTGGGCACATAGTGCCTAGAACTTAATAGGCAGTCAGTGAGTATTTGTCAAAATTAGATGAACTGGTGACCTGTGTACAGTTTTAGTTTTCTGTAATGTAAATTCCTAGTTGGGCTGAATTTGCAGGGTTAGGTGAGGGTACAACTGAGGAGACTCTAGTATCCCACACAGAGGATTTGGACTTCATTTTGTACATACTGAGGAACAATGTATGTCTTTTTTTTTTTTTTTTTTTTAAGATTTTATGTGTTAGAGAGAGGGGAAGGGAGGGAGGCAGAGAGGGAGAAACATCAATGTATGGTTACCTTTCACCTGCCTCCAGCCCTGGACCTGACTGGAGACCTGGCTGGAGACCTGATTATGTGCCCTGGCTGGGAATTGAACCAGCAACCTTTGGGTTCACAGTCTGGTGCCTTATCCACTGAACCACTAGCCTGGGTTGTATGGCTTCTTAAAGTTAAGGGAAGACTGAGAGGGAGCTAAAATAGAGTCACAGTACAGAAGAGAGAGATAATAAAGGGGTAATATTATATATGGTGACTATGGTGGCAGGAGTGGGCTCAGGAGCGAGATGGGGCAGTTAGGTAAATCAATGAACATGTCTTTATTCAGCCACATATCAGGAATTTTCTGTTCTTGCCATGGAGGTGAAATAGAGTCTTGTAGAAGCACAAAGGGGTATGTATGTCTGACCCTGCTTTCTGATAAAGTCTGTAAGTGCTCTAGTGAATGTAGGGTGGGGCAAGGAGGTGCCAGGACTCTTTTTGTTTAAAGGAAAAATCAAGCTGGTTTTCTAATATTTTCAAGATAATAGAGATAGTTAATACTAGTTATTAATCAACCTAATTAGCTAATACTAATTACTTGTGACTACACTTGGAAAATACATATTGTATACACACCATTGCTTGTTTCTTTTAGTATTTTCTCCAAAGATTGTTCTGCATAGCTCACGTGGGGATGATGTTTATTTCGTGAAGGAAATTGGATTTTTTCTTTAGGGACTGTTTTTGGAAAGCTGAGCTCCAAGGATATTCTCTTTGCTACTCAAAGTGAGGTCCATAATGGAGCAGTGTCAGCCTCACCAGGGAGCTGGTTAAAAATGCAGATTCTGAATCAGAATCTAATTGTTAACAATCCCGGATTACAGTTAGTAGGTAAAGGTCCGAGAACCCTGTGAGTGTCCACCATCTGGTGGCTGCTCTGTGAATTGCAGGCAAGAAGTTAAGCCGTCTCAACAGATCCAGAGCGACCTACTAGTACTTCAACAATTTCAGTTATTTTATGACACTAATAATTTCCTCAAATTAAAAACACAATATTTACACACTTATGCAGAGTATGAAACAATTAAATTTCTAACTGGGAAATGCACTACTTGAGCCCCTGTTTTATGTGGCAATACATGCTATCAGTTTATTTGCTTATATGCGAATACTCAGAAAGATAACGCTCTTTTGACCTACTTTAAATATAAAATTATTAAGTTATGAGAAACACAGCAGAATGTTTCATTTCTACCCATACCTTGTGGTCCATAGAGAGTCAACTTTTTTCCTGTTATGAAGTCAGGAGTGAAATGAATCCTTTCCCCTTTCTCGCCACAGTTTCCCATCTGCTCAGTATATGGCTGATCATCACCTGGAGTATTAGGTTCAGCAACTAGAATATCAGCCTGAAATTTAGGAAAAACAATGTTATCATTATAAAATTTCAGCACATGAATTGGCCTTATTCATGCTGGATTATTTTGAAACAATTTCATTTGGCTCTAGAATATTATGATGAGAAATATTAACTCAGAGAAGGAAATTGAATCTGGAAAAAAAAGAGCTTGATGGTCTCACATTTTTATAGGTCTCGAGTTTTGGCCTCACATACTCCGGTTTTGTCTTCCATTTTTCAGGAATCAAGATGGCAACACTTCTGAAATAGAATCTTTTTCCTGTAGCTTCAAACAGATATGGAGATGCCTGCATCACCATGTCCTGGGACAAAAAAAAAAAAAAAAAAAAGAAAGAAAGAAAGAAAGAAAGAAAGCATAAGTAGCGAGCACAATTATGACTGTAGGCTACATTACCAATCATTCAGATTTACATCTGTATTTTACATTAGAAAAAAAGGTAGTAAGGACCATTTCTTTTTTTTTTTGTTTTAATTTTATTGTTGTTGTATTACATCCATCCCCTTTTTGCTCCCCTCTGTCCCCCTCCCCACCCACCCATTCCCCGCAAAGTCAATCCCACCTGTTGTGCATGTCCATGGTCCCTTTATACTAGGTTCTTGTCTAAGCTGCTCCCCTTTCTTGCCTCTGCCTCCTCCCTCCCCA
>PVIW01000855.1:361121-381394 GCA_004026585.1 Noctilio leporinus
CCTTCACTGACTGGCTTATTTCACTAAGCATAATACTCTCCAGTTCCATCCATGTTGTTGCAAAGGGTACAAGTTCCTTCTTTCTTTCTGCTATATAGAATTCCATTGTGTAAATGTACCAAAGTTTTTTGATCCAATCATCCACTGATGGGCACTTAGGCTGTTTCTAGCACTTGGCTATTGTAAATAGTGCCGCTATATACATAGGTGTACACAGGTTCTTATGAATTGGTGTTTCAGGATTCTTTGGGTATAGTCCAAGTAGTGGAATTGCTGGATCAAAAGGCAGTTCCATTTTTAGTTTTTTAAGGAAACCCCATACTTTTTTCCACAGTGGCTGTACCAGCCTACATTCCCACCAACAGTGTACGAGGGTTCCCTTTGCCCCGCATCCTCACCAACACTTGGTGTTTGTTGATTTGCTGATGATTGCCATTCTGACAGGTGTGAGGTGGTATCTTATTGTGGTTTTAATTTGCATCTCTCTGATGACTAGTGCTGTTGAGCATTCTTTCATATGCCTCTGGGCCCTTTGTATATCTTCCTCAGTGAGTTGTCTGTTCAGGTCTGCCCATTTTTTAATTGGGCTGTCTGTCTCCCTGATGTTGAGTCGCGTTAGTTCTTTATATATTTTGGAGATCAGACCCTTGTCTGAGGTATCATTGGCAATTATGTTTTCCCATATAGTTGGTTCCCTTTGGATTTTGCTGATATTTTCTTTAGCTGAACAGAAACTTTTCAATTTGATATAGTCCCATTTGTTGATTCGTTCTTTTATTTCCTTTGCCCTTGGTGAAGTATCAGTAGGACCATTTCTTTATCAAGATGAGAAGAGAGATGTAGAAACACCTTTTGAAAATAACAATAGCTAACCTTTCTTGTGCACTTATCACATGCTCTGTGTCACAGTGTAATGACAGACAATGCAGACTTCAGAGGCTGACACTAATCCTGGCTCTAGCACTCACTGTGGGTCATCTGGCAATTTCCTTGAGTTCTCCTGAGCCTTAGCTGCCCCATTTATAAAATGGAAAATAATATGGTACCTAGTTCTTAAGATGGGGATCAAATGAATTCAAGAAACCACTTGGAAACCAAGTTTACTTAGTATATACACTTAAGAAATGTTATCTATTGGTATCAACTTATTTGAAGCTTTGAGGATCAATAAGCCTTTAAGGGAGAACCTGAGAATTAGGGATTGTAAGTCTCAAGGTCTCACAACAACCAATACTGGAGAGAAACTCAAGCTAAAATGAACTTGACTGGTAATTTAGGGGCTAGCTAAATGTTATGATAGTAATTATTTTTAGTGTAGCACTAAGTGTCAGATATAAGTAAGTGGCACAATTGCATCATTTATTTTCAAAACACACCTATTTTCTCTTACATGAAACAGCTGTCATATTAAACTATAAATGCCCTTGAGATGCATCATGATGATAGTAAAGAGGGTATTACAAGAGATTAGTTATCAAAATGGGTCTTACGTCCATTAGGGCTGAAAACCACTGCCCTCAAAAGTGAACATGCTCTGACGGGTGTGGCTCAGTGTGCTGGGCATCATCCCACAAACCCAAAGGTCATCGGTTCAATTCTCAGTTGCAAGCCAGGTCCCTGGTTAGGGGCATGCAAGAGGCTACTATATAATATTTCTCTGGCACACTTATGTTTCTCTCCTTCTCTTTCCCCCTCCCTTTCACTCTCTCTAAAAATAAATAAAATCTTTTAAAATTGCATATAGACCAAGGAAAAAGAAAGGCTAAAGAGCAAGACTTGCAAGCCATCCAGAAGGAGCAGCTTGTGCATAGGGAGGAAATCAGAAGGCGTGGAGTGAAGGTGTTTCAAGAAGGAGAGAGTGGTCATCAATGTCAAATGTGGCTGAGCAATCAAGAAAGGAAAAACAAATGAACAAAAACTCATAGACACAGACAACAGTATGGTGGCTACCAGAAGGAAGGGTGTCAGGGATACTGAAGGGTAAAGAGGATCAAATATATGGTGATGGAAGATGATTTGACTGAATGGTGGACACACTATGCAATATGCAGATCATGTATCATAGAAATATGCACTTGAGACCAAGATGATTTTAGTAATCAATGTCACCCAAAAAATTTTAATAAAGAAAGGTAAAAATAGGAACTGACCATAGTATTTGTCCACTTGGGTGAGCCATTTTAGTGGAATGGAGCCATATGAGTGAATTCTAGAGAGTGGGAGATGAGGAAGTGGAGGCAGTGAATATAGATAACAGCTCAAGGAGTTTTTCTGTAAATTCAAGGGATGGAGACACATTTCATAGCCAAAGGAGTACTTCAGTGCAAGATGATTTTGCTTTCTGTTCATTTTTAAAATTGGGAACTATTGTAGCATATGCATATACTGATGGAAGAAAAACAACTGTGATGATGCAAGAGAAAAAAGTGACCAATGCAGGGGGAAGTTTCTTTCAGGGGCAGACCAGAATGCCTACTCTAGTGCGTAGTGGGTTGGCCTGAGGAGTGGAGCAGTTCATCTTTACACAGGGAAGCAGTACTTGCGAATCGGTGCAGGGGTGCATCCCTCTCTGCCACTTCCTGAAGGGGTAAACTTGGGGAATTTCTTTGATCTTTCTGAACTTCAGTTCCTTTTCTTTCAAATAGTAGTAATGGTTGCCTTACTAGTTTTTAAAAAGTTCTTATAATAATTTGCATCTCCTTCTTTCAAATGGCTATATTTTTATCAACCACTAGGTGATTTAACATTGTATTATTTAAAAAATAAAAACACTGACTCAAGAACACACCACAACAATTAAAAAGTAGGTATAAAGCTTTCTGTTTTAGAATATTATATTATAGTTTGACTAGTGAAATGTGAATTTTCAGTGTCTCCCAGGAAGAAAAATAAGCAGCGTAAAAGGCTCTTGCCTTCCATATTTTAACAGAAACATTAATAAAGGATATTTGCTTTGGCAGCTGTTCTGATTTTGAGAAGGGAACCTCATATCCAAATAGACATTTATACTTTTGAGGACTGAGCTGGTCAAGGATGACAGCTTATAGGATCAGCTGGAAATTCCTTAATGATACAGGTGGTATGTGGTTCACCACTGGATTTCTGATACCTGACATAATGTGGAGGCTTTGTAAACATTTGTGGGATAAATTAAAAAATGAACACATGAATGAATGAATGAATGAATGAATGAATGAATGAAATGGTTGTGACAAGTGGGAAATTGTCCAGGAGTGCCTAAACAGGAGGGTCTTGGACATGCATGCACTGAGGAGGCCTCTGAAATACACCACCCCCAATGCGTGTCATGTGTGTGGGGGGGTGTGTGTCTGAGAGAGAGTGCTTCATCATGGCTCTCACTTCCTCAAGGGAGTGTGCTCCCACTGCTTCTACAACTCATGCTGACAGAGCAGGTGCGGTGCATGCGTCTTGCAGTGGAGAAATGTTGGGGATGGTCATACAGAAGCAAGACTTTTTAAAATTGAGTTTATTGTGGTTATATTGGTCAATAAAATTGTATAGGTTTCATGTACAGTTCTGCCCCACTCCCTTTACATCATCATACTATTGTGTGTGTCTGTAAGACTTTTTTTTTTTTTTTTTTTTGCTTAATCCCTTCACCTACTTCACCCAGCTCCCCATGCTCCCTCCTTCTGACAACTGTCAGTCTGTTCCCTATATCTATGCATCTGTTTGTATTTTGGTTGCTCATTTTGTTCATTAGATTCCTTGTATAAGTGAAATTATATGGCATTTGTCTTTGTCTGACTGGCTGATTTCACCTAGCATAATGCTGTAAACAGAAGCAAGTATTTAAGAATTGACTGAAAGGCTTCTATCCCCACAAGGCCACCAGTGGGGGGAGTCTCTCTTCAGAAAACAGAGTGTGGGATGGTCAGGAAAGGCAGAAAAGCCCACAATAAGGTCCTTAACTGTGCAAATCTAGAATATCAATAGGGAGGAACTCATTTCTATTTACTACTTAAGGACTCTGAACACATTACTGCCCTTAATGCTTTTATTTTATTTTTCAATTGTAGTTTATATTCAATATTATTTTGTAGTAGTTTCAGGTATACAACATCATGGTTACACAATCATATACTTTACACTATGTGAAAACCAACTTATCTCATGCCAGGTCATTGAGGACTCATACCAATTTAATAATTGTAGTAAGAAGTACATTTCTCAGGAGGAAATGCCCCAAAGAGTGAGGCAAAGGCACTCTGAAAACTCTAAAGCCCCATGTAACTATGAATGAGCGTTGCCATGAGAGACCAGGAATTTATGTTCTTCTGGCAGGTTCCTGACTGTCCAGCCAGAGACAGACGTGTGGCTACATGTTTATCGCACACTTTCCTTATCTGTTGCTCCAAGTGGCTGATGCCATTTCTAAGGTTAGAGACAATAAAAAACTTACTCAAGGTGTCTGATTGTTGAGAGGTTTCCAAAGGTATGAATTTCCCTTTCACCAATGGTAGAAATATCTGACAGTCTTCCAGTTAAGCAGGTAAGCTTCCCCACCCCCCTCCACTACCACAGTTCTTCAGTCCCCAATTCCTCTTGGTAGAGATGGCTCTCTCTCCAAACTCCATCTGTCTGGGTTTGGTTCTGCTTACTTAGAGCAAGGAACATTGAGGGCAACCACTGGGACTCTTGTACTATTAACATTATTTTTATTAAAATTGTTTTATCCTCACTAGTAAATATGCTTATTGATTCTAGAGAGAGAGGCAGGGAGGGAGAGACAGAGGGAGAGAAACATTGATGTGAGGGAGAAACATTGATCGGTTGCCTTTCTTATGCACTCCATCTGAGATGGAAACTGCAACTGGACCCAACCTGCATGTGGCTTTACTGGGAATCGATCCTGTGACCTTTCAGTGTACTGGATGATACTCTAGCCAACTGAGCCACACTGTCCAGGGCAACACCACTAACTTTTGATCTCATACTCAGGAACTTTGGCTTGGTTAAAAAGAATGAACCCTTTCCATTGAGAAGGATTAAAAGAGAGACTGGTGACTGATGGTTATGCCTAGCATTAATAGAGCCCTTGCTATGTACCAGACACTATGCATGCATTTTAAAGTTTTTAAAATGTATTTTAAGATAAGTTTAGACATATAAAACATGCACAAATGGTAGAGTTCTGATACAGACTTCACCAAGCTTCCCTTATGCGTAGGCATTGTTTATTTAATCCTCACAAAATTCTATGAGGAAGGTACTTATTGCCCCATTTTACACAAGAGTACTTTTCCTCCTCACACAGTCTGGATGTGCTTCAGCCAGATTCCAAGGTGGCCATTTATAAGGCATTTCACTCTTGTCCTTAGCTGTTTGCTGTTGTACCTGATGTCTCCACCTTACAATAGTTAGGATAGGAAGTGTCTTCTCTAATTTTTCCTTCCCCTACAGAAGTAACAAGTACGGTGAGACCACTCAGCAACCTGAGATGATCCCTTGTACTGGGGCTGGTAAAGTGCAGGAGTTCCTTCCATTGAAAGGGTCAGGATTATTCTTAAATGAGAGATTTGCATCCTGGGCCTCAGAGAAGGATCACAGAGAAGAGGGTTAAAATTAGGAGAATACAAGGAGAATCTGAACCGAGCCAGTGGCAAAAATAGGCAAATAAATTATTCTTTGTGTATCTCATAATATCTACCAAATACACCTGTCTCTACCTTAGTACAGAACTGGATAATTGTTTTGTTTTGTTTTTGGAACTGGGTAATTTTTAGTGGAATCATCCACAGTCAATAAATGTAAACATTTATTATGCACCAACAATGTATGAAACTCTTAGGTATGTGCATTGAATTTATTGTCTTATCCCTCAGAAGAATCCTAATGGTTGACTGGTATTATTTCCATTTTACAATTGAAGAAACTGAGGCTTAGACATAAAAATAACTTACCGATATCACACAGCTGGAGTTGGAGAACTCATGTTCCCCCTATCACAACATTATACTTAACATTTTGCCTAATTTTTTTTAAAGCATGGATAATTATCATTTTGAACTTACCTTTATGTTTTGAATGAGTGTTTCATCTTCTGGCACATTAGGGTCAATTCCAATAACAATGCCTTCATAGCCATTATTGTTCAGCTGAATGAGTGAATTACTCAGGGCTCCTTCCAGAAGATGAAGGACCAAGATGAAAACAGAACTCTTAAATTGCCCCATTACTGTATATCTCCCTGGGATTATTCTCTTTGGAAAATCTTGGGTTTAGTGGCATCTTTCTTTACTCCTATTTATATGACTTTAGAGACATATATCTTTCACAAGTTATCAGAAGTGGTTTATCACAGGACTTTAGCCCCTTGACCAATTATTTCACTTTTGTATTTGCCTCCAATACGAGGAACACTAACTAGATCTTAGTCACAAGTTCTGTGTACATTAAATATTTTACTTGAAAGGATCATTAGCCTTGTCTTCACCTTTGCCAGATGTTGGCAAAGAGGGTGGGAAACCCACATCCGGTTCCCTGGTAACTTACAGGTGTCATGCATGTGGCTTGGCTGCTGGAAAATGTTTACTTCTTACAAATGATTGCCCAACCTGTGACACTGACCCGTACAAGGCCACCCTCCAACCCCTGCCTGCCCAGTGGAGGCCTGGCTATTTTATGTGTTCAATAAGTATTCATTCAGTATAAATCATATATCCAGTTATCCCTCAAGGTCATCATTATTTTTATTCTCATTGATCTTGACTTAACCTCAACACTTCTTGGTGCTTCCCTAGATAATCCTCTTATACCGAAAGCACTAGCAAGCAACATAGATACTATTGAATATTTTATATTGGAGATAATAGATAAAAATTTCTATGTTATTGTGCAAAGCAAATATTTTCAGATTTCCTCATCAGACCTCTATTGCTCAATAGAACTCAAGTTAACATTACATTATTTTACTGAAGTTAAGTATTTCTTAGAATATGAATTATGGGTTGCCAGCTACTGCATAGATTCTTTTAAGTTTGCCAAACCTCAGATTAAAATTCAAAGAAGTTCGCCACTTTCCTGTAGTATTCAAATTACTTGAAGTCATTTCATCACTTTATTTGATATTCATGTGTTGCTAAGCATAAATTTTAACTTGTCTGCTCCTGTTCTTTGATATTGGCTCATAAAAATGATATTAGTACTTTCTGCTAATAATTAATACTTATTGCTTAAGTTTGTAGTATTTACACAATCAAAAGTGAAGCAGTTAATAGAATAGATGTGCTCAATTTTAAACTGGTTGTCCAATTGATCCAAATATGCTTTTATATAAAAGTAGTCTATTCAAGTACTTGGTGGATAAATGTATGCATTTATTACACATTTGACATAACACTTTTAGATTCTAAAATATTTCATATTACCAACCACATGTATCCTTCCTGAGTTTCCTAGAAAACATAAGGTCAGCTTATGTACCAATGATTTGGGAGTTTAATCCCAGAGCAGGGAGAAAGAGAGAAAGGGAAAATGAGTCCAGGTAGGTTGGGAAGCAATGAAAGATGGAGTGTCACTAAGCTGGCTACTGTGATACAATGAAGACAACTAGGAAGTCAACTTGTCAGTTGCTCTGTCACCTGGGATATATTCTAACCATCTATACAAAGAAACCATGCCTTGGGACAGTCCATTAAAGGGAGGAAGGGAAGGTGTTTGGCTCCTTCTCATCTCCTATAGGCGATCAGCTCTCCTGAACTTCCTGGCTGTGTCATCCAGCACCTTCACACAGCTCTTGTAAAGAGAGATCTCATGCCCTGTGGTGCAGGAGGAGCCCGGGATTCCAAATGGTGCCTGGTTGATCTCTGGAAGAGGAACAATTCAGGCGTGCAAGAAGTATGTAGTGACCGTCGTGGAGCAAGTGACTAAGGGTCCAGTAGATCAGAGGAAACCAAGCCTGGGGAAGTTCAGTGAGATGAGTCGAATACAACTCATTGCTTGGACTGCTCAGATCCTCATGCCCTTTCACCATATCTAGCTCCGATATTAAGATGTAGAGTTTGCTCCGTGCGTGTGTGTGCACGCGTGTGTGTGTGCATGTGCATGAACACTTGCAGGTGGTCTCACTTTTTTCCTGAGAGAAAGCAGTCCAATCATTCACAGAATCTTCCAAGTGGTAGCCAACAGCACTCTCCTGAGATACCTAAGATAAGAGCTATTGAAATAAATTGTAGTGTCTGCTGCTATAGCATGTCTCAAGGCCGTTACACATATTTATGACCCTCATCCTTCCTCACCAACTTCCATCATTTAGCCAGCATTTTGTCTGATCTCTGTTGTTTATTCGCCTTTTGCTGCAACCCAGCCCTTTATTACCACGGGCTCCAAACCCTTACTGGGTTGTGTCTGCTGCAGTTGCTTGTAACAGTATCACCTGGTATGCCACAGCCAGTTCATGCACCTCCCCAGCTCTGTTTGGCTCTCCCCGCTGGGCCTTTGCTGCTTGGTCAGTGGAGAGCCCTTGCTGCTACCACCGCTGCCTTACCCTGTAACAGCATGGCTTGTCCTTTTTCCTCAGAGAGAGGCCTACTTTAGCATGGCCTCCAACGGGCAGGCTGTGGTAGTGGCACAGCAATCCCTGGTGCCCGAGTCCAGCCCAAACAGATTCACAGAAGCTTTGGCTCATGTAAAGCATTGCACCATGGTGGCTGGGATCTAGCTTTCAGAGACAGCTCATGTGGCCAGATGACACAGACTTGAAGAACAGGAAGTTAATGCCCCGAGAGACCAATTTTCACCCAAGGCATGGGATGCTTCCAATATCCCAAGTCTCTCTCTTTCTTTTTAAAAGATTTTATTTATTATTTCCAGAGAGAGGGGAAGGAAGAGAGCCAGAGAGGGAGAGAGACATCAATGTATGGTTGCCCTTCACTTGCCTCCAGCTACGGACCTGGCTGGAGACCTGGCTTGCAACCTGGTTATGTGCCCTGGCTGGGGACTCAAACCAGCGACCTTTGGGTTCGCAGGCTGGAGCCTTATCCACTGCGCCACCAGCCAGGGCCCAAGTCTCTTTTATGTTCCCTTTTAGTAAAAACACCCAAATGGTGATCATGATTCTGACCTCCATTGCCATATAGATTAATTTAATTTGTTTATGTACTTCATATAAACAGAAATATACAGTATGTCCTCTTGTAATTGGCTATTTTCTTAGAACATTTTTTGCATGAAGTTTAGCCATTTTGTTTTATGTAACAATAATATGTTCTTTTATTATTGTATTTCATTGTAAAAGTATACCACAATTTACTTACCAACTTCTGTTTATGAACATGTGTGTTATTTCCTGTTCAGGCTATTATAAATAAAACTGCCATAGGTGCAAGCATTGATTTCAGTTGGGTATGTACCTATGGAGGAATTGCTGGGTCACAGGCTATATACATGCCCAGCTTAGTTGATCTGCCAAACACTTTTCAAAGTGGTTGTACTATTGCTCTGTATTTCTACCAGTACATTGTACTGCCGGCCTGTCATTTTAGCCACTCTGGTGGGAGTGTAATTGTTATACTGTGGTTTTAATTTTCATTTTCCCTTATAACTAATGTTAAACACCTTTCCTTATACTTAGTTCATTTTTATATCCTCTGTTGTAAGGTGCCTGTTCAAGTCTTTTTGCACAATTTTTAATCAAGTTGTCTTTTTGCACAATTTTTAATCAAATTATCTTATTGATTTATAGTAGTTGCTTATACACTCTGAGTTTCAAATTCTTTATTGGATATATGCATTGCAAATATCTTTGCCAAGTTTGTAGTTTGTCTTAATGGTGCCCTTGAATGAACAGAAGCTCTTACTTTTAATGGAGTTCAGTGTAATCTTTTCTTTTATGGGTAATATTTTTGGTGATTGTATTTAAGACAGCTTTCCCAAGTTTATAAAGATACTATACAAGGTCCTATACTAGAACCTTTATTGTTTTATCTTTCATTTTTAGGTCTGTGACCTATCTCAAATTGTTTTTTTAATGTATTATGTAAGATTCAAAATTTTTGTTTTTTTTTTCTTTTATGGATAGCAATAGGCCCATATCATCTATTGAAAGGACAACACTGTTCCCCACTGAATTGCAGTTGTGCTTTGGTTGTGAATGATGGGTCTACAAATGTTCAAATCTGTTTCTGGAGTCCCTATTCTGTTCTTTTGGTCTATGTTACGATTCTCACCTTGGTATCTTTTTTTTTTTTTTTTAATTTTATTGTTGTTGTATTACATCCATCCCTTTTTTGCTCCCCTCTGTCCCCCTCCCCACCCACCCTTTCCCCCCAAAGTCAATCCCACCTGTTGTCCATGTCCATGTCACCTTGGTATCTTATTGTGTTAATTACCACTGCTTTGTAAGTCTTGATATACACTAATATAAACACTCCAGATTTGTTTTTCTTCAAGATTATTTTTGACTATTTTAGATCCTTTACATTCCAACATAAAGTTTAGAATACAATTGTAAATTCTACTCCTCTCCTTCCCTAGCCCTCCAAAAATCTGCAGGGTTGGATAAAATGGCATTGAATCAGTTTAGGGAGAATTAACATCTCTATAATATTGTCTTTTACTCTATAGACAGGGCATATTTCTACATTTTAAACTTTATTTAACTGATCTCAACCATGTTTTATAGTTTTCAGGGTAAAAGTCTTATATTAGATTTTATTAGCTTTATTAGATTATTTTATTATTAATAAAATTTTTTATTAGATTTATTTTTAGGGGTCTATTGTGCTATCATAAATGTTGTTTTTATAAAATTTCATTTTCTAATTATTTATAGCTGGTATATAGAAATATACATATTTTGTAGATTCTCTTGGATTTTTTATAATTATGTAATTTGTGACTAAAACTTGTTTATTTCTTCCTTTTCAATCTCATATATTTTATTTTGTTTTCTTCACTTATTACATGAGCTTTGGCCTCCTGTGAATGTTGAATATAGATGCAGAAAACATCTTTTTTTCCTGTTTTCAATCCTTGGTGGAAAAGCATTCTATATTCACCATTAAATTTGCTATTATCTGGAGATATTTTGTAGATACTTTATTAGATCAAGAAAGTCTTATTCTATTGCTAATTTGCTGATAGGTTTTATTTTTTAAAAATAATCATAAATAGGTGTTGAATTTTATCAAATGCTCTTTTTTTTGAAGATATGCTTTTTATTAAAATATTTAGTCCATTTGCATCAAATGCTTTTTGTGCTTTTTTTTGAAAATATGCTTTTTATTAACATATTTAGTCCATTTGCATCAAATGCTTTTTATGCATCTATTGAGATCATGTGTGATTTTTTTCTTTATCCTGGTAATGTAGTAACTTACATTACTAAGTCAACCTTTCATTTCTAGAATAAATCCTAATTCACCATGAAGTTGTTTTTTTTTTTAATTTCAAGTATGTTTGCTTAGGATTTTTGCATGAGAGATATTCATCTTACTTTTTCTTTCTTATAATGTCCTTGCCCTATATGAGCTGGGACACATCTCCTCTTTTTCTAATATCTGAACAATTTGCATAAAACTGATATGACTTCTTCCTTAAATTTCCTTCTGGCTATTGTTTTAGCTTTATCATGCAATTTTAATATAGCATATTTTAATGATCATTTAGTTCCAAATATTTTCTAACTTTTATTTTGAGGAATTTTTTTTTGGAACATAGACTACATAGAAGTGTGTTGCTGAATTTCCAGACATTTGGAGATTCTCTAGTTCATCAATTGTTGATTTCTAGTTTAATTCCTCTATAGTCAGAAAGCATACTCTAAGATTTAAATCCTTCGAAATTTGTTGAGACTCGCTTTTTGTCTCAGCTTATGGTTTATTTTGGCAATATGTTCCATGTGCTTTTGAGGAAAATGTTTATTCTGTAGTTGGTGGATATGGTATTCTATATATGTTAGGCCAGATAGGTTAATCATACAATGCAAAGCTTCTCCATTTTGCCAATTTCTTGTCTGCTTCTTTTAGTTACTGAAAGAGGTGTGTTAAAATCTTCAATTATGATTGTGAATTTGTCATTTTCTTTCTTTTTTTAGTTCTATCAATGTTTGCTTTATATGTTTGGTGCAAGCTTTGTTTTTGGTGCATGCAAATTAAGGATGATTGTATAGTTATCATTATAAAATGCCTTTTCTATCTCTAGTAATACTAGTTGTATCAAATATACTTTTTAGGATATTAGCTATGGCATACTGGTACTATGAAGACTGAAAAAATTAAGACAATACAAATCCAGCTCAGGTAATACAATGTCTGACTCATGGAAGTCGTTCGGTCAACAAATGTTTTGACACTTCCCCTTTACTCTCACTTAGACAAATTTCAGCCTTGGTGAAGGGGAAGGAAAGAAGCCACCAAAATGGAGAAAGCTTGGACTTTACATTAGCTGGTATCAGGTAAGAATGACCAAGGTATATTTTAAGGACACTGATATATGAGAGTTAACTTAAAGCAATTTACCATGCAGTACTTCAACATGAGTCCTGCTTCTATGCCCCAAATTCATTACTTGTTTAAGGCCATGAGCAATCAAATATTTATATATTACTGATGGGAAAAAATTGGTAGAGATATTTTGGAAGTAAATATTGATCTAAATGTAAGGATGTGTGCGTTTTTTAAAAGATTTTATTTACTATTATTCTTAGAGGGGAAGGGAGAGAGGCAGAGAGGGAGAGAGACACCAACGTATGGTTGTCTTTTACCTGCCTCCTGCTGGGGAACTGACTGGAGACCTGGCTTGCAACCTGGTTATGTGCCCTGACCGGGAATCAAACCAGTGACCTTTGGGTTCTCAGGCTGGCACCTTATCCACTATGCCACCAGCCAGGGCAGGATGTATGTTTTTTAACATAGCAATTCCACTCCTAGGAATTTACGCTACAGATATACTCATGCAGGTGCACAAGATACAATTATATGTACAAGGATAATATAATTTGTCTCTCAAAGCCTACTTTATAATAGCAAGAAGCTGAATTATCAAATATCCATTAATAAAATAATAAGTAAGCTTATTTATATCTATTTTATTTGTCATGTCTTACTTAAACACCTGTATTTTTAATAATAGCATGTTTTATTTTTCTAATTGAAGTACATTTATGGCTAAAAATATTGGATTAAAGGCCATCACTTTGAATCCTAACATATCAACATAAGCTTGGTAGTTTTATCTTCTTTACTCTTAATTTGCAATCCTTTTTTCCTTTCCTTTTCCATTTCACTGCCTTCCTTTTTCTTTCCTATATTGGTGTGAAGTAAGGTCATGTCAATTTTAAGACATGTTTCTTTTGAATGCCCATTCATTTATATTGCTTCCATTTTACAGAGTTGGGGAGACAGAAAGCAATTGCCCCCACTGCACTGGATAGCTTTCTCCTTGTGCAATTGAGGCAATTGCCATGAGACAACTGTTTTCAGAAAACAACATTCTGATAAGACTCAGCAGCTTGTAGTTGAGAGGGAGTGGAAAATAAAATTGGCCACCATCTGGGTCCATCCCCACCCATCCCAGGAACCCTCTTGCTGCTAAGAGCTGGGCATTTAAAATTTTCCTTCTAAAGGAAAGCAGCCCTTTGTCCTTTGGGAACAAGCTCTAATTACTCTAATTACCTTTATGGATATAAGCATCTGTTTCTGTAACCTTGATTGCTTCTCATGCTACTACTATGCACTCTGTGACCTGTACCTCCCCTCAGTTTATATTCCCACTTCCCTGTATTTTACATTCACAGATCATAAAACAGTTCCTAACACATAATCAGCATCCACCCAACTTTATACCCATTCCCCTTCTTTATTTCTTCATCAATTGGAATTCCCACCAGCCTTATGAATTCAACCCTCTAACTTGGACCATTTTCATTTCATTTAAAAGATTTTTTTCTTCTTTTGTGTCTTCTCATTTTCTTTTAAATCAGGCTCAGTTTTGTGACTCTATTCCCCCCACTAAGGACACTTTTTCTTAATTTCATGTATCAAATATCCATATCTCTTCCCCTTTATAAATATAAGCAGGATTTCTCTGTCTTGATGCTATTGACATATTTGGCCAATTCTTTGTAGGGGCTGTACTGTGCATTCATCCCTGGCTTGGACCCACTAGATAATCCCTTAGATGTAATAATCAAAAATGTCTACAAACATTGCCCCTTGGAAGGTAAAATCTCCCAGGCTGAAAACCATTGGTATAAAGCTTGCTAATGGATAAGTATACAAAATTTTGTTCATATTAAGTTTCTCTTGGGGTGAAATCTATGTACAATAAACTGCACCTATGAAGTGTACACAGAAAAATTAATTTTGACAAATATACATACCCATGTAACAACCATCCCAATCAATACAGATAACACTTTCACTGATCCAGGAAACTCCATTGTGCTCCTTCTAGTCAACTTTCACACTCGGGCTCTAAGATAATTGCTATTATAATTTTTATATCTTTTGTCCATTTTTATTGACTTTTTGCTTTTTATTACTGATTTATAATATTTTATATATTCTGGCTATAACTTCTTTGTCATATATATGTTATATATATGGAGAGAGAGAGAGAGAATCTTTCTTCCACTCTGTAATTTGCCTTTTTTATTTACTAATGTTGCCCTTTGATGAGCACAAATATTTACTTTTCCTGCAGCCTTACGCTATGTGTTTAGGAGACTAAACTAAGCCTTTACTAAGCGGTTAGTGTTTAGGAAAGGGACAATGGCCTCTGCTCACCTTGATGCCAAACACTTCAGTTTCTCCTTGTATACCATGGGTGCCTTTTAAGCTGCTACTTCAGTGCTGGAGCTTAGAGGGAGTGAGTCTGAGTAGGTGGGTCTATGCATGGGTTCTTGAAGGGGAACTGCTTGAGGCTCCAGCAGCTTCTTCTACTGCTGGTTTTAGCAGCCAGAAGTTATGGTGACTTATCTTCCTGTCACTGAAACTTTGGGCTGAGGGCCCTGGTGTGGGGCTGGGACTCCTTGCTCCTGAGATATCCCTCCCAAATTTTTATCCATTACATGTGGGTGAGGGACCAGCCCATTTCGAGTCTGTGCCTCTCCTATCACTCTGGATGGATGTGATTTCTTTAATTATGTAGTTGCCAGACTTCCATTCAATTCAATTTCTGAAGGTTCTGAATGGTGATTTTTCTATATTTTAGTTTTATTTTTAATGTGGTTGTGAGAAGTGGTGGGCCATGAGTGCCTATGCTGCCATCTTGACCGGAAGTTCTCCAACATTATTTATTAAAATTAACTTTTTTACCTATTGAATTATCTTCCCCCACTGGCTTACATGTGCCTTTGTAGAAAACCTATTGATTATAATATGTGTGTAGGTGTGTTTCTAAACTATATATTCTGTGAAGTATTTTATGTAGTACATGCTCTAATTTGGTAAATGATAGGAGTACTTAAAATGAATGTGTATTCTGCACTAGTTGGTTGTAGTGTTTTATAAATGTCAAGGTCAGATTGGTTGATAGTACTGTTAAAATATTTTACATTCTTACTGAGTTTTTTCTGTCTAGATGCTCTAAATTATTAACAGTGGGAGACTTAAATCTCCAACTTCAATCATTCTCTTTGTTTATTTTTCTTTAGTTCTAGACTTTTTTCTGGCATTTAAAACTATTAATAGGTACATGTACATTTAAGATTGTTATATCTAGCCCTGGCTGGTGGCTCAGTGGATAAGACACCGGCCCGTGAACCCAAAGGTCACTGGTTCGATTTCCAGCCAGGGCACATAATGAGGTTGCAAACCAGGTCTCCAGCCAGGTCCGTAGCTAGAGGCAGGTGAAAGGCAACCACACATTTTATCTCTCTCCCTCTCTGCCTCTATTCTCTTCCTTCCCCTTGATGAAAGTAATAAATAAAAAAAAATTTTAAAAAAGATTGTTATATCTTTTTGATGACTTCATTATTTATATCTTTATGGAATGACCCTCTTTTCCTCTCCTTTCTCAACATCTATTTTATTTTATAGCAATACAGTAACACCAGCTTTCTTTAAACAATGGGACTAGTTTTCTGCTTGCTGGCATGTCTGTTTGATTTTTATTATTTACTAGATGATATGTATGGAGATTGTATTATGTTCTCCTTCTCTGAATATTAAAGCAGTAATTAAATTATTGATGAATCATCTTAATTCTGTGGAAATGATGAATCACCTTAATTCTGTGGAAATGTGGTTTTAGGCTTTATCAGAGTGAATCTATTTCAGTTTTGCGCTTGGTTCTGGGGCATAGTTCTTAGCCTGGGACAATGGTTCTTATGCCTAATGTGACCCTTCTGGCATTTCAATGGAAACACAAGGTGTTACTATGGTCTCTAACTTCAGTGGGATTAATCTTAAACTTTTCCTCCCCAGAAAAAGGCAGTTGCTGAAATCTCTGTTCAGCAATTTTAACATCCAATCTCTTATTTCCAATTATTTATTTATTTAAATATTTTATTTATTATTTCCAGAGAGAGGGGAAGGGAGAGAGGCAGAGAGGGAGAGAAACATCAATGTAAGGTTGCCTTTCACTTGCCTCCAGCTACAGACCTGGCTGGAGACCTGGCTTACAACCTGGTTATATGCCCTGGCTGGGGAATCAAACCAGCAAGCTTCAGGTTCACAGGCCAGCACCTATTCACTGAGCCACCAGCCAGGGTGGTGTTTTCCATTAAATTCCTTCCCAATTTAGGATTGACCCAAGGACTGAGCAGATACAGATTTCCCTTTAGCAGTTGCTTCCTTTCTGGGATTTCCAAGTGCTTGGGTACCCTGGAACTCTTATCTCTGGATTGCCAACCCAGTAAGACTGCTGTATTCTGCTTGAGTTTATCCAAACGCCCTAAGCAAACCTGGGAAGCCTTTAGGGGGAGAGCTGATTAAATGTGAGTCTCACCTAGATTGCTTGCCTTTTCTCAAGGGCCATATCTCCTTCAGTTTCTACCTACTTTTGTTGGTTTCTAGTGTCTTCCAAGAGTATGTTTTCTGTTTTTTTTTTCTAGAGTTAAAACTGTTATCAGTAGTAGAATAAATTTGATATGAGCAACTCTGCCATTAATGCAATGGGATTTGACACATTAAGTGTTTAATGAATGCAATTATTTAGGGATAAATTCCTCCAAGAATAATTACATTATAGTAGAAAATAAACCCTAAAGTGAGTAAAATATGTTTTGTAGACCTTCTGATACCAACATGCAGTCAATAGTGCACACATAAACTGTAATCTTCTCAGTGCATAGGCTATATTAACTCAGCCCCTAAAAATCTCCTACCTCCTGCTTCTATCTCTCTTTTATTGAAATTTGACTTTCTTTTTCTCAAAATCAATATCTTTCCACATATATCACATATTTATTTTGTTCTCCAATGCTTCACTGAATATTGTTTACCCTATGCACTTGATGCAATCATCCTTCTAAACTGCTCCATTTTTAATCTTCTAATTCACTAACCCATAAGGCTTATGTCTATTTTGTTTTCATGCCTGCACCTACACAATGGAAAAGAAAAAACAAAACAAAAACAACCTAGTTCCTTAAAGCCAGAACTATTCTCCTGTTAATTGATTTTGAAAGAGATAAAACTTCCAGGCATAATCCTCAGCATCTTCCCACACTCTTTTAAGAATACAGGAGTGTAAGTGCCCATCAGTGGATGATTTGATCAAAAACCTTTGGCATGTTTACACAATGGAATACTACACAGCAGAAAGAAGGAACTCCTAACCTTTGCTATTGCAAAGTTCTAGTTCTTTGCTATTTCTAGTTTCATGGATGGAACTAGAAAGTATTATGCTTAGTGAAATAAGCCAGTCAGTGAAAGACAAATACCATATTATCTCACCCATTACAGGACAATAATGAACAAAACAAACAACAAGCAAAACAGAACTAGATATATGAATACAGTGAATAGGCCTTCAGTGGGCAGCGGGAATGGGGTCAGGGGAAGGGGGGAGGAAGAGGCAAAGAAGAGGAGCAGTTTAGTCAAGGACCTAGTATGAAAGAGCCATGGACATGGACAACACGTGGGATTGACTTTGTGGGGGAGTGGGTGGATAGGGAAGGGAACAGAGGTGAGTAAAAAGGGGATAGATGTAATACAACAACAATAAAATTAAAAAACAAAAACAAAAAAGAATACAGGAGTGAAGAAGCAGTGTGAGAACTTGGCTGTACTCCTATGCAGCTCTGCAAGTAAGCAGCACAGTGCTTTCTGCTACTCACTTAAGCCTTCATTTTCCTATGTGTAAAATAAAGAAAACATTTGAGGGCTTAACACCCACCACCCTCCATCTCAGTATTTTACCATCCTATTGAAACTATAGAGAGGCAAATCCCAGGTCAGCAGGTGTAATGGTATTAAAGGGAGGAGAAACTGACTGCCAACTGAGTACTTGAAACTACCATTTGTAAAAATTGAGGCTCTAAGGGACTTAGAATATAATAGGCCAGACCTGGGATGTAGTATAACTGCAAGGAAGTAGCCTAGGTAGAGGGATTTATTGCTTGTTTATCCTCAGTACTGCTCTGACTCAAGTATTCACCCTCTCTGTTGTTTTTTCTTTTTCTTTTTCTTTTTTTTATTTTATTGTTGTTGTATTACATCCATCCCCTTTTTGCTCCCCTCTGTCCCCCTCCCCACTCGCCCATTCCCCCCAAAGTCAATCCCACCTGTTGTCCATGTCCATGGTTCCTTTATACTAGGTTCTTGTCTAAGCTGCTCCCCTTTCTTGCCTCTGCCTCCTCCCTCCCTCCTCCCCCCTCCCATCAACCCCTTTCCCCCTGACCACTGAAGACCTATTCCTTGTATTCATATATTTGGTTCTGTTTTGCTTGTTGTTAGTTTTGCTCGTTATTGTCCCGTAATGGGTGAGATTATATGATATTTGTCCTTCACTGATTGGCTTATTTCACTAAGCATAATACTCTCCAATTCCATCCATGTTGTTGCAAAGGGTACAAATTCCTTCTTTCTTTCTGCTATATAGAATTCCATTGTGTAAATGTACCAAAGTTTTTTGATCCAATCATCCACTGATGGGCACTTAGGCTGTTTCCAGCACTTGGCTATTGTAAATAGTGCTGCTATGAACATAGGTGTGCATAGGTTCTTATGAATTGGTGTTTCAGGATTCTTTGGGTATAGTCCAAGTAGTGGAATGGCTGGATCAAAAGACAGTTCCATTTTTAGTTTTTTAAGGAAACCCCATACTGTTTTCCACAGTGGCTGTACCAGCCTACATTCCCACCAACAGTGTATGAGGGTTCCCTTTGCCCCGCATCCTCGCCAACACTTGTTGTTTGTTGATTTGCTGATGATTGCCATTCTGACAGGTGTGAAGTGGTATCTTATTGTGGTTTTAATTTGCATCTCTCTGATGACTAGTGCTGTTGAGCATTCTTTCATATGCCTCTGGGCCCTTTGTATATCTTCCTCAGTGAGTTGTCTGTTCAGGTCCTTTGCCCATTTTTTAATTAGGCTGTCTGTCTCCCTGGTGTTGAGTCGCATTAGTTCTTTATATATTTTGGAGATCAGACCCTTGTCTGAGGTATCATTGGCAGTTATGTTTTCCTATACAGTTGGTTCCCTTTGAATTTTGCTGATATTTTCTTGAGCTGAACAGAAACTTTTCAATTTGATATAGTCCCATTTGTTGATTCGTTCTTTTATTTCCTTTGCCCTTGGTGAAGTATCAGTAAACATATTTTGTTGTAGGATATCCAAAAGTTTACTGCCTATATTTTTCTCCAGGACCTTTATGGTGGCACTGCTTGTTTAAATCCTTTATCCATCTTGAGTTTATTTTGGTGTATGGTGTAAGTTGGTGGTCTAGTTTTATCTTTTTGCATGTTGCTGTCCAGTTCTCCCAACACCATTTGTTGAAGAGACTGTTTTCACTCCATTTGATGTTCCTTCCCCCTTTGTCAAATATTAGTTGACCATAGAGTCCTGGGTTAATTTCTGGGCTCTCTGTTCTATTCCATTGATCAATATGTCTATTCTTATGCCAGTACCATGCTGTTTTGATGACAGTAGCCTTGTAGTATTGCTTGAAGTCCGGTATTGTGATTCCTCCTACCTTGTTCTTCTTTCTCAAGATTGTGGTGGCTATTCATGGGTGTTTTTGGCTCCATATAAATTTTTGAAGTATTTTTTCTATTTCTGTGAAGTCTGTCATTGGTATTTTAATTGGGATTGCATTGAATATGTAGATTGCTTTGGGTAGTATGGACATTTTAATGATGTTAA